>JAYJMB010007112.1:0-10483 GCA_036873735.1 Pouteria campechiana
TTAGGAATCAAATAGGTGCAAAAGATGAAGTATTAGGAGAATAAAATATGACATTTTGCATTCTCATCACTCCTACTAAAATTGTAAAGTGTTAGTAGCATGAGACTTAAGAATATCTTCTAAAGATGTACCAAAGTTAGAAGTTTGTCCTTATTGTGGTCTAGGTTGGTATGGCTGCTTGTACTGCTAGAAATTCATGCGATTTTGAGTTATGGGCTAATTTGCTTGTGGATTCCCATAGCTAAAATTAGGGTGATCCCTCTATCTTGGGTTATATGAGTTAGAATAAGGATCATGCTTTCTTTGTGGTTGTCCAGAAAAACCACCCATTGCATTCACCTACTCAATAGGTTCTTCTTGAAGATTTGGGCATGCATTAGTTGGATGTCCTACTGTTGAACAAATTCCACAAGCTTTTACTATCTATATATTTTCTACAACCAATTGATGAACAAGAGAAGTCAAACCTCAAATTTGTTGTTCGAGGGAAGAAACACTTACCTCATTGACAGGCTTGGGTAGAGAATCAAGCCTATTGCCAATTGTTGTGAGTTGGCTGCCATGTTTACAATCAAATTCCTTGCAGCTTGAGGAGTTTTATCCACCAAAGCTCCTCCGCTAGCAACATCAATCATGCTCCTTTCAGTGGGAAGAAGTTCCACATAGAAATAATGGATGAGTAACTGTTCACTAATCTGATGATGGGGGCAACATGCACACAATTTCTTGAAATGCTCCCAATATTCATATGGGGATTCTCCACTATGTTATCTTATACCACAAATTTCCTTCCTAATGTAGGCTACCCTTGAGGTTGGAAAATATTTCTCCAAAAATAACCTCTTCATCTCATTCCATATTGTAATGCTCCTAGATGGTGGATAGTAAAGCCAATCCTTAGCCAAATCCTTCAATGAGAATGGAAAGGCTTTTAGTCTGATTTGCTCTTCAGGTACTCCTGTCAATTTTATACTTGTGCACACTATATGAAAGTTCTTCAGATGCTTGTGAGGATCTTCACCTGCAAGACCATGGAAAGTGGGCAAAAGTTGAATTAGTCTAGATTTCAATTCAAAATGAATATTAGTATCTAAAGTAGGAAAAGTAATGCATAAGGGTTGTTGATCCAAATTAGGTGTGGCAAGCTCTTTCAAAGTTCGAGTTCCAGCCATAACTTCTTCCTTTTCTGAATTCCTCTGAGCTTCACTTCTTAACCTATGCAAGGTTCTTTCAATTTCTAGTTTGTATTGCAAATTACCTTGAATAGAAGATCAAGTTGCAATCATAAACTATCAAGAAAAATCTAATAAATACAAAAAAAATTAAAAAACCAAAATAAATAGGAAAAATCACAAAAGCACAAAAATCAACTAGAATGGCTTCCCTGGCAGGGACGCCAAAAAATTTAGTGTGCTATCATAGGCAACTAAATTTAGAACCTTAGTCCAATTAAATTACCTATAACAGTGTGAATACGGGTCGATCCCATGAGGAGTATCTAGCTTAGTTTTATGCAATGTGAACAAGAAGGGGTTTTTTTAATGTAATGAAAAAATTATTATAAAAGAAATTCATCAGAGAAGAAAACCTTGGTTCAAGTCATTATCCACTATCAGAATCTCATAACCGATCATTGATATAATTATAAATCAATTCACATTTTGAATAAAATAAAATAGAAGAGAGAAGAAGAAGATTCTCTATTGAAAGTTACCAAAAAGTCCTCCTCAAAACCCTAGCAAAATGAACCCTAAAAAATCCTAGGAAACTACTTTTTATAGAGAGTCAAAAATATGCAAAATCCGCAGGTTTCAAAAAATATTGGCTAGAGTTGGGCACCACCAATGCTGGATTGGTGCCACTAGTGCCACCTTGCTACCTCCAGTGGGGTGGTGTGTGAAGTGGGTTGCACCGGTGGCATCGGTCTACTGCCTCCAGTACTTTGCTCATTATTGCTTCTCCTCTGCACTTCATCTTCACTTTGGCATTCTGCCAATATTTTCCCTTGATGTATTCCTTATCTCTAAAAACTCCCAACATAAAAGTTGTAGAAAATTTTCATGTGTTTCTAGAACATCTTTAATCATCTTAAGAAAAGGTCAGATGAGAGAGTTATGCCCAAAATACAAAGTGATGCTGAAATTATCCAAAATCCTTCAATTAACTTCTTTTTGCACTTAACCACTCCACTTGTCTCCTAAATAAAAATAAAAGAATAATGAGTGTATATAGGAGTCAAATGAGTGTAAAATATTAAGGGAATAAAATATGGCATTTTACATTCTCATCAAAAACAAATAAGGTTAAACATCGTATGCTAATCTATTGTAGTCTCCCTTTTCAAGTTGTGAGTTCATAGATTTTGCACTAAATATGTATTACTTGGTTGCTGGAATAAAACTAAGCATGAAAGGAGATAGATTGGAATGACTACACTGTTACACTTGCACTTGGAATCTAATGTAGAGAGGATAAGGTTCAAGTAGAAATGTTAGATATTTATGATAATCTAAAATTTTCTTCTTTGCCATGTTGACTCTATTGAGGTATTTTAATGATGAACCTAATTGATGTATTTTATATTTTTAGAAAAAGTATATTCTTTTGTTTTGCTCGATGATGATCAAAAGCTAAGTTTGGGGGTATTTTATAAGTAAATTCTATTCACTTATATCTTATCTAAATTAGCTAACTTTCGATATGTTCTTGAGTTTCTCCTAGTGGATTTATAGTTTATATGTTTACATCTAATTGTAGGTACATGAATGCACAATAAAGGAAAAATGCACACAAAACTTCAATGAAGAAAAGGAGCAAAGTGAACAACTTGGAATGGTAAACAAGTTGCTACAAATTGGAAGAATTGAAGTCCAATAGTGTGATGTCGCGGCATCCATCTAGACCAATGCAAAAATCCTCTTTCCAACAAGCTTGATGCCTCAACATCCATTTTTGGTACTACAACATCCAACCAAAATCAAGCAAAGCATGGTTTCCAGCAATGTTGATGTCATGGCATCCAAACTTAATGTCATGGCATCCAATCAAACTATGACAAAAACTCTATTTCCAGTGATCTTGATGTAGCAACATCCATTTTTTATTTCGCAGCATTGAAGCTTGCAATACACCTCTAGATTTTTTGCGATTGCTTGGAAACGATGATAGATTTTTTGGGATTGCTTAGAAAAGATGCAAAAAGATAAATCTTTAAGAAAGAAAGTATAAAAACAAAGATAAGTCACCCTAGACAACATCTTGGAGTGTAGAATGGACAATTTTGGAGATTCTTGGGGAGGCTTTTGGGGAGGAAGAAGCTTCAAGTTGCAAATCAAGCCAAGCACCATCGGGAAGAGTTTGCTACCATTTTAATCCTTGTTTCTTTAGTTTTTTCCATCCTATTCATCATTTAAACTTGGATTAAAGTTGGCACCTAAATTTTGATTGTGTTATATGAACGTTTCATGGATTCTTATTTCATTATGAGTAGTTAAACGCCTCCTTCTAGAGGGGAGATGGATCTTGTGCTGACATTATGGTGTAATTAATGAGTTATATGATTGAGAGTTCTTGTTAGTTTATGGTGATGCTTTGCCTTTAATGCCTTCAATTTATTGGTTATTTCTTGAATGAATACATATTCTGGATTTGACACTCGGGAGAGGTAATCTTGAATATGATCTAGGCATCATAACTTGGGATTCTAGATAACTTGGGAGAGTTATCTAGACCTTTGAACTATGCTTGGCATATGAAATGCATTTTATCAAGGCTGATCAGACTTCTGAAGATTGATTCATATCCTCTAAATGTTCTTTTGAACACTTCAGCTTCAACAACTTCTAACTGCTACCTTTCAAGACTTCTGAAGCTGGAGTCTTTCCTCTAAAGGTCTTCAACATTTGGAGCTAGGTTCTAGATGATCTTTTAAACCTCTGCAATAGGGATCTCTTCCTCTAAAATTCTTAGGCTCATTCTACACTCTAGGAATGATCTTTAGAGCTCTGATCTTTCCTCTGAAGTTGCATCTAAAGTCTTTAGACTTTAATCTTTACTTCATGCAACTTCTGAAATGTCTTCTTAAGCCTTCAGAAACTTTTAAAGTGACTTTTGAACTTTTTTAACATGATTTTAGAGTTGTGTTCATATTGCTAAATTTCAAAACTTATGATTTATGAGCATTTACTTATTTTGAAAACTTAAATGTGATACGTTCAAACTTATTTGAAGTTGTTATACTTTACAAATCACTTTGAAGTTACTCCCTTAGTGTGTTTTTATAGATTTTTTTCTAAAACACTTAGAAAAATAACTTGCCAGTACCATAAATTCACATGTGAAAAAATAACTTGCTAGTACCATAAATTCACACTCACGTGTTTATTCATCATTAAAACTTAGTTGTTAATATACATTCATCATCAAAATCAAGCTATTAAGGGGTTAGATTCAACAATCTCCCCCTTTTTCATTATGATAAAACATTTGAGTGATAAGTTTTAAAAATAAATATAGAGACAAAAGATATCCTATTGAAATTAAGAGCTCCCCCTGAATAAATGCATTATATCTATGATAAGCTCATGTTTTACCATGTTTGAATAACTAAATTCACAAATGTTTTGGATCCTCTTTTGATATAAATTTAGTGGTTTATAAGCATATTCCAGTAAATCTATACTTAATTTAGTTATTACTTGATAAGTAAATTCTATGTTGATTTATTATATCTATTTGCAGATAATTAAGTGCAAGAAATGGAAGAAAATATGGAAGACATCAAGGTGGAGAAATGAGTAAAACAATGGAGTTTGGATGATGACCAAGTGGCCAAAAACTGAAGATTACAAGTTAAAGAAGCTAAATGTGAAAAAGAACCACTTGGACACAATTTCTAGTACTAATTGAGACGGATTTAGCTCAAATGTTCAACATATAAGTTTCATCCATTGAAGTTATCTATCCAACAAATCAAGAATCATAGGATTTCAATTTGAAACATGGAAGTTATGATCAAAACATTACAACTATCTTAGAGTTCAATTCTGCTAACAAAAATTTTGAATGTGCAGAAAATGACATCACTTGTGGTACAATTTGGAAATATCTGTAGGATTCTTTGGAAAACATGTTCAACAAAACAATTATAGATCTCTAAGTTATATTTTGAATGCATCATGAATCATGTTATTCTGACATCTGATAGGGAAGTTATAGTTAAAACATTCAACGTATCTCTATTGGACAACAATTTGTATGTCGTGGCTTCAATTTCCAAGCCACAACGTCCAACTCCATTCAAGTGAGCATTGTAGGCAGAGTTTTGGACAATAGGGCTTGGATTTCTAGTTTGCGACTTGGCAATTTCTCCACTTCATCCATGTGGAGTTTCCACCCCATTTGTGCATGATAAATACCCATTTTGGGGGAAGTTTTAGGTATCTTTTGAAAGGGTTTTTGAGGGCTTTTGGGGCTGCACTTGAAGGCTCATTTGGAGGCAAGGGAAAGGAGAGTTTTGTAAGAGAAGAGAAGCAAGGGAGCAAGAGAGGAGATCAAGTTTTGTAAAATTTTAGGTTTATGAAGGGTGTTCCATCTTCTTTTTCTTCCATGAATTAATTTCTCCTTCTAGGGTGAAGATGTAGCTTTCTTAGATATTCTTTGTAATTGGGATTGTTGGTTTATCAATTCATTTTCATCTTGTTTCATTTATTTTATTTACTGTAATCATTTGATTTGTGTAATTTCTTAATCACCAATTTCATGAATGAGATTGATTGTTTGTGCATGGTTAGGGTACACACCATATGCTAAAACATGGGCTTCCTGAATGAAAAGGATAGATAGTTATGGTACACACCTTATGCTAAACCAATCTATTTGGTTCATTTAGTTCTTGATCTTAATGGGTTTTCACCTCAATTATGCTACACACTATAAGTAATTGGAATGAGTGAAAATACTTGATTTAAACCCGCACACCTAATGGTAATGATCATATATTTTATGGAACGAACCTAAGATAATGTATTGAATCTAACATTCCAACAACATAAATAACATTGAGTGGTGAAATTGGATCCCTAGGCTCTTATAACCTGTTAATCTCTTCTACATTATGCACTTGATTATCTTCTATTATTTCACTTAAACTTAGGTTTATTTAGCATCTATTGCATCCTATTAGGATAGTTTTAGTTTAGTGACTAAATATAAATGAATCGATTTGACAATTCTCTATGGGATCGACCCTTGCATTGCACACTATACTGCTATACACTCATGCACTAGTGAGGAATTATAATTTGAACCATCAAGTTTTTTGTGCCATTGCCGGGGAACTAGTTCCAAATCGATTTGATTAATTTAGTTTCAAATTTTCTTTTTCATGGTTGTATTAGGTTTAGGATTTTTAGTTGTTTGATTTTATTTCTTTTTGCTGAGTTGTGATTTCAAGTAAGAAGAATGGATGAGAGAATACATGGAAAATAGGGTGGCTAAACAAGTACAACAGTTGATTAAAGAGTTTGTATGCCCTATCACTGGATTATCGCCTTTATGCATTATTTTGAAAGATAATGCTAGGAACCATAAATTAAAGTGCATATACTTTGACGTGCTTCCTTCTTTTTATAGTTTTGTTGCAGAAAATCCCTTAACATTCATGCATGATTCTTACTCAACTATCTAAACTTTTCTTTTGCAGAGACTTATTGAGGATCAACTATGTAGGAGATACTTTCCAGACATCATGAAGGATGTAGCTAAAACCTAGTTATGACATTTGCTCCTAGTTCACTTACCACATGGGATGCAGTTTATAACAAGTTCATTGATAAATTTTATTCTCATGCTAAAATTGCATAACTAAAAGGTAAGATAGCAACTTTTGCTCAATTGGAAGGTGAGGCATTTCATGAAGCTTGGGAAAGATTTAAAATGCTATTGAATCAATGTTATCACTATCATATACCTTTAGAGTTGCTAACTCAATTTTTCTATGATGGATTGACACAACTATGCCAAGCCATGGTTGACAATGCTGCAAGAGGAGCCATGGGAGAGAAAACCTCAGGGGAGGCATATGAACTGTATAAGATGCTTGGAGCAAACTCACAATAGATGAGTGTTAGGGGTAAGTCCAAAGGAATGTATGAATTGAATTCTATCACTAAGCTTCCTATGTAGATGTCAGAGCTTCCTGAGCAAATGAATATCACGTGCTCCATGTTGATGAACCAGAAATGCCCAATTCCCACTCGGGTATGTCCTATTTGTGGTATTTTTGGTCATTCATACAAAGCTTGTTCCTAGTAGGTAGAGTTTTGTAGAATTTTTAGTACAAGCCAATGGAATAAATTTCTACAACCAACTACCCCTTGATGATCCATATCTTGATTGGAGAAGTCATCCCAAATTTTCATGGAATAATGTTCCGAATCAGATTCAATCTGGAATGTGTTTTCAATAAAGAAGCCTACTCTTGAAGAAACATTGCAAACTGTTATCTAGGAAACCTAGACTCAGTTCCAAAATGGTGAAATGAGGTTCCAAAATTGTAATGCCCCACACCCCAACCCTATGTGTTTCCACCATGCCACACCGGGGCTTATACAGAATGCTACCATTTTCCTTCTTTTTAAGGGAAATCTTACCATACTCATAATTTTCCTAATTCTAAGGGAAATTTTCTACCTAAAATCCAATAAAGTCTACCCTCAAATATATCCAGTTATACCTGAAATACATGTATTAAATTAAATAAAATTTACATTTCTATAATCAAATGATAACAATTATACCTACAAGCTCACACCCATACTCACAGCTCTGCCCAAGATTGGAACCGGATCAGGATGACAATGCTTTTCCCAAGATTAATACAAATCAATCTAATTTATCATGAAGAATTACTATGGCATGTCATTATATTTCTTTTATAGTTTGATACAATCATACAATCTTACAATTAAATAATAAATTACAACTTCAATGGGTATCCAATTCCATTACTTTATCATACCATCAATTTTCTTCTAATCTCACCCAATTGTACCAATCCTCAGTTGGAATTCTTTACCTGACCTATTAGCTAAAAATTTAACATTAGAATGCGTGAGTCTGGGTAACTTAGTAAGTAGGCAAAAATAGAAAATTATAAAAAGCATAATCAATTAGAATACATGTTCTAACTCAGAACATGAATCATATGATAGTACAATGCATATATCAAGGACACTTAAGTCCTCTTCCATTCTATACAAGATACATGCCCTTCCAGCGTATACAACTATAGCCATAACTACAATGTAATTCCATCTTATCCTGAGATGCATAATACAAAAACAAACATACCATAAGGCTCAAATCCTCATACTGTCTATACATATCCTATGCCATTCAGGCATATAATAACATATAGTGTCATTCTGACACTTCACATTACATTCGAGATACTTTGGCTCATCATACCACAATACTTGCCTACAGGCATCTCATATTACCACACATGCCATGCAGGCACCAAATATCCAATTATATCATAGGCATAATATTATAGCTATGCCCTCGATGCACATTACATCATTATACATAACTATACTATTATGGAATGCTTCCCATTCCATTCATACATAAAGTCATATGTACTATGGGATATCACTTACCATCTTTATCACCCATTAATAATAGCACAATAGGGAATTACATTTTTCCTATTAATTTATACAATGAAACCCATCAATATAACCTACTATCAAATCTTAACATGGGATATACTCATCCCATCTATTCTTTCCACCACACACTTGGGATATTCCCTATCACTTTCATATAGACATTTATAAACAAGAATAAGCATATTGCAGGATACTCTCTATCCCCACTACTCACATATCTAAATCATAGACCAATTCGACTATTGGATATTTCAAATCCCAAACATTCAAGTATAGCAAATATAATAAAGAATGAATTTGGAGATAAACTACCCCATGAGTTCAACATGCATACCAATATTCACAACCATTCACATATAAGAAATAAACATTTATGAGATAGTTCATGTCCCCAATCATTCATGCATTAGTCATACCCAAAAAATATTAATCTTAAACAAGCACGGGATATCCACAACCCTCATCCCAAACACACATGCCCAAAACAAACATGGGATATCTACTATCCCCATCCATTTATTCAAATCAAATAGGAGCCCGCCTACTTACCTTAGGCCTTTAGCTCCAAACCACATTCCTCTCGAACTCTATCCTTTCATCCTTATTAGATCATCCTGTATAGAGTCAATGCCATTTATAATACATCATTTATAGCTAATCTCAAGCTACAATCATCAAACATATGATAAACACCAGTTAACTAAGGGTTTCTTCACAATTATCACAAGAAACCTTCTTGTCTAACGTATTTATCAAATATCTCACTTGATTAGCATTTCAATAACTTGTAAACAACTCAATTAAGCTTTTAGGCTATTCAATTCATGACTTACATAGTCTTTTCATAAAAATCCTCTTTAAACCCTGACTAGGGCATAACCCAAAACTCGATTCCACTGATCCAAATAACTCGATACATGTTCTAAAACATACTTATCATGTCATTGATCATTTATCCATGATTAATTCAACAAAATTTAGGAAATCTCCAATGTTCACTATTCATAAAACCCTAATCATACCAAATCAAAAATTTCTTAGGCCAAATCACAATAATTACTTCACTAGTCATTTCCCCATGAATTTCTAAGCACATGCATCAATTTAAGCCTCAAAATCTACTTTTTCCCAAAATCCTAATTTGAAATTTGAGATTTGGTTGAGAAATTGAAATTATCATCACTTATAAGCGTAGCCGTCCTTCCCAAACGAAGGACCAAGCTCCCAACTCCATGTTGCTCCATTCATTTGGGGGAAATCTAATGTTTCTTCCATTTTTATTGTTTTTAAGGGTTCAAAAGGGTGAAAATTAGGTTTAACTGAAAGATCACACATTTCTCTAGCTAGGCAAGATGATTTTCTAGCTAAAACAGCTAGAAATCATGTATAATAGTGCTAGGGCAAAAAGGGGAGAAAAAAATGAAAAAGACCAGAGAAGAAACGGAACAAAACAATGGCAAAAAAATTAGCTATCCCACATTTAATGCCAACCCACACCGCGATGTGGAATGTCACCACCTTACCATAGTCAAACCCCATGCCACGTCGTGGAAAAATTTATCCACACCACATCCCTTTCTTTAGTCTGACGCCGCGGCGTCCACCCTATTGCCCAATTTTTCACCTATTTTTTCAAATTTTGACATATTTTCTTTTCCTCATTAATTTCCCATTATTTTTCACATAATAATGGTATAATTTTCATAGTTTACACCCCCAAATAATCATAAGTCAAATCAAAATTTCAATTGCATCCACTTGCAATTTGCATCATCATACTTATACTTGCATTAATTCCTTTCAAACCA
>JAYJMB010007115.1:0-16337 GCA_036873735.1 Pouteria campechiana
GTGATAGCATAATACATGTAAAATACAATTGTTTGATGGATTAGATCAACTGAAAATCAAATAAAACTTACTTACCCTAATTTCTTTTCCTTTGCCTTTCCCGCAGTGCCTCTCTTACTCTTACTCTCTCTCTCTCTCTCTCTCTCTCTTTGCTGCACTGATAATTTATAAGTGGAGATCTTCCGCTGCTAACTATTCATACTGAATTTGTTGCTATCAACCACCCTACCCCACTGTAGGATATCACAAAAGGCTACTACGAGTCAATCAATAGTTGACCTAAATGGATAGGTGCGTGGCCAAGTGACAGTCATACCCCCCAACCCCCACCCCTCCTACTTTTTTGCAAATGGGTAGAATAGGATTGTGCAACAACTATTGTATTGTGTATGATGAAATCAATTCAAACAGATAGAATATGCTATTTAATGGCTATGTTGACTCATGATGACTTGGAGTACCAAAAGATGAAACATTCAAGGTGAAATGCATAGCATTATTAGACTGATTTAGTTTTAACGAGGAATCAATATTAACTTCCCACTGATCTGCATTTACAACTCTTTATTCCATAGGAAATCTGAAAAACAGAAAGGGGCAACTTGTATTGGACTTTATTTTACAAGAATGCTCAAGCTCATGAAGAATGTAATGGATTCTGAAACAGGTTAGATTTCAACTACAAACAAAGGTTGAAACCTTGCTTATTGAAAAGTTGCTATAAGGGGGGTGGAATGTTGCTGCTTGAAGAGTGATGGGAGGCTGCTAGAATTTTAGTGGGTATATTTGTTGAGATATTGATAGAATTCTGCAAAAATGTAACTGGAAATGCAGGTGAAATGAGGTTGTTTAAATGGGCTTTTGCAAGGGAGGCAAAAGGAGAACTCTATCTCAACCTTTTCTCCTGTCTTTCTTCTTAGTTTTTCTTGTGTTTTGAGATGGGGAATACTCTTCCTTTTATAGCTGTTGGCAGCTTAGCTACCTCTCCCAGATTGTGACAATGATCAAGAAGGGTCTTGTATGTGTGGGCCTGGCCCATTTAGACTTCAACTATGATGTAATTGACAGGGGATGAGAAAGGGATGTCTACAAATCCTATGGATTTCTAATCACCTCTTCCATTCACTAATTTTAATTCAATGCAATTGAATAGGAGGCATGCAATGGTAAGCCCATTTTCAGCCCAAAAAGGTTAATCCAAATCCATTGTTGTGGCAATGTCCAATCCCGGCTTAGATGGCACAGATAGAATGCCCACTGCATGCAAAATGCAGTAGAAATCATGTCTTCAAATCCACATGTTGCATTTAAGCTTTTAAAATTCTACATGACTCAAAAATCATAAAAATGTAATTTCAGTTATTAATTTAACCATTAATTAGCGTCATGTTTAGAAGATTTATCATAGGGGAAAAATGGATGTAAACATTTCATCTTCATTAAAAACTTTGGACCCACATTTATATAATTAGAATTATAAATTTTTTAAAATCAGTATTTTGTTGCTTTAATGTAGCAAAGCGATTTGTATCTCCATGAAGAATTTTTAGCTGAGAATAAATAATCTCTACGTCATATTAAAGGCGTCGAACGTGGGAATATGGCGGTTTGGACGCACACTGCCGTCGGGTGGAGGACGCTGGGGCTGCCGAGGTTACGATAGGCGGGACTTTCATCAAACACTGGGACTGCAGTGCAGGATTTACTTCCTCTCTCAGTCTCAGGCATACAAGAAAACGGGGAAGCTGAGATCCCTCTGCGGTTGGTGTGATGATGACCTACACATGGACGATCTCTGATTTCTCTCTTATTCTTCTCTCTCTGGTTCGCTCTCAAAACCTCAGATTTTCTATTGCGCTGACTTTTCCAATCTCTTCCTCATACCATGATTTCTCCGGCAGGTTGTGATATTGATAGTCCCCATTGTAGTTTTCTTCATGGAATTCATCAAAAGAACAGAACGCAAGCACTCGTACATCCCTTTCCAATCCGCTCTCAGATCTGTGCCTTTCTTTACTTGCTCTTTTCGTTTTTTTTCTTTTCCTTTTTAGTCAATTTCGAATCTTTGAATCATTTTCAGTGCGGGACCTGCTGCGACATTCTTCGAGGATCCGACTTCGTTAAAACGGGTGAGTGCATTTTTCCCTCCTTGTTTTCTCTGTATGGCCAGTACAAGAAATATCTGACAGGTACACAGGGTGTGCTGGCCTCAAGTTGATGCTCTGAGGGTGATTGGTCATACTCTTAAGCTCTTAGACACTGTATTTGTGGAGTAAAATGCAATTCAAATTGAACTGTTAGACACTAGACATTAATGCACATTTGATTATTGATTGGTGAATTACTTCTGGATTACTAGAATTATGCGCCTCACTATAAGCTTGTACTAGTAATTCATTCACATTTGATTATTGATTGGTGAATTACTTCCGGACTACTAGATATGAAGGACATATATTATTCCTCCTCCAACAAACAATTGTCTTCTGAACTTGGATTGCTTTATTGATCTGATTTTGGGCATACTAGCCTTAGCTGTTTACAGAATTCAATCAGTTTAATATAATATAATGCTTTTCGCATGATATTTTATGACTGCATGCATATCAAATCTCAGGTGCTGATGTCAAGGCAATCTCCTCCTTGGCAGATTGAATACATCAAATGTGAAAATTTGAAATTGTCTTTTGACTATTTTTCTTTGTGGTATGTTTGAATAGTAGGAAATGAAAGGGAAATGCACATGGAAATGTAACTAATAATGTTAGCAGTGTAGGGAGCAATGTCATCCATAAAAAAAAGAAAGATAAATTAAACAGGAGGCTATAATGAGAAATATAGGTAACAGTGAAGAAAAAATGGAGTTTTTAGAGATAAATGAAATTGTTGAATGTCCTGTTAAATTATAATTTTCACTTGAAGTGGATTTACCTGAGCATTTCCATCTTGCCAAACATACTGTGCCAAACATCCCATTCTGTTTGTACATGATTTGCTCACCATACAATTTATATGTTGCGATCATAGTTGTGAGCCCGCCTTATACACCAGCAGAGAGCAAAAGATTTTCCAACTTGGTACAATTAAAGGGCTAGTGCTGTAGTGGTATGTGTTAATCTATGTAGCTCAAAAATATTGCTCATTGCCTCTTGTGTGGTGGATCTCAACAGAATTTATATAACTTAATAGGTCTCCTTAGCTTGCAAATGCTGTTGATTGCTACTTGTTAGATCTTAGTAGTAGTAGTAGCATTATGATAACTTTGAGTCTTTTGCAGCTTAGCCAAGATGCCTCTGAGAACTATTATTTGCAAATTTTCTCACAAACTAACATAATACTGCTGAATGCTAATACCATGTGGATTATAATGCCTGTGAATTCAAAAAAGGTAGCAAGCAAATAAAAACAATGGGAAGAAAGGTTTCGTCACACCTTTGTTCACAGAAAAAAAATTGCTCTCCTAGACATATCCATGCGTCGGGCATTAGGCCTCTCTAAGTAAAGAAGTATACCTGGTTTCTTTGTTTTCTCTGATTCATGGTGGTGAAGTTCAGAGGGGACTTAATGTTCCAGTTTAAAAGGAATAGGAAATGGTTAACAGAAAATAGAATGAATCTAAACTAATGACAGATTCATACTATTGTATACAACTACTTCACAACTATATCTTTTGCTGATCTGTGAAACTTTTGCTTTTACTTTAAGCTGCTATATATAATAAACCACCTCAGAAAGTGGTTTGAGAAAATACTGATTAACCTTTGAAAGTGGTTGAGAAAATACTGACTATCTTCAAGTTCTCATGCCAGGTTATCTGCCCCTCTGTCTTTGATCCTGCAGAGAAGTACCTCTCTTTAATAATACCTGCATTCAATGAGGAGCACAGGCTTCCAGGAGCTCTTGATGAGACCATGAAGTAAGTTGACGCTTGATTAGCATTCTTCCTGCTAACTCATAGACCAGTAGCTGAGGACTTATTTCACAATTTTCAATTTAGGAGTTTCAAACAATTTGGTTTCTCTCTGGCATTTTTTAGTGTTGTGGTTTTTATGTAAAATTCACCTTGTGGTTGTTATTATGTTGCCTTTTTCTGCAAGTGATGGTTGTATATCACTGGTGGATTACACTGATATGTGTGTTAATGTTGGAGGATCTGCTTCTTACAGTTATCTACAACAACGTGCTGCTGCTGACAGATCCTTTTCATATGAGGTGTGTTTTTATTATTTTATGTTATGTGCAGAGATAGATCTTGCAAATTTAAACAGCCAAAATATGCTTTGGATATCTTTTTATGCATAAAATTAGCCAAGTCATAAATTTGGAAATCTAGTAATATTTATTCTTATATAACTGGAATCTAGTGGTTTAGCAGATCTGTTGTTTTAGTTTTTATCAAATCCATGACTTTGAAGCTCTGTTGCTGGGTGTCCTTGTCAAAATTATATTCTGGGAGAGTGATTTACATTCGCCAGACCATTAGCCACATTTAGAACTGACAAAGCTATGATAAGCCTCGTTTCTCCACTGAATGACATTTCTGCTGCACGCTGCTACTTGACTGGTAATCTGCAGATAACTGTAACAAAATAAAGGCTTTTTTGAATTAACATGGCTTTAGCTTGAAATTATGTGTGGCAATGCATAAAAATTCCATAGTTCTCCATCTCTTTTTATATTTTGACAACTGATCTTTTGCCTGGACAGGTTTTGATTATTGATGATGGAAGTGCTGATGGCACAGCCAAAGTAGCTTTTGATTTCGTTAGGAAGTATACAGTTGATAATGTGAGGGTTATTCTTCTTGGAAGGAACCATGGAAAGGGAGAAGCTATTAGAAAAGTGAGCCTTTCTACAGTAAACATCTATTCTGGACTTAGTCATTAGAATAATGACAGCTTGTTGGAGGAAGTTGATGGCACTTGAAACTCATGCATGGTATCTTAGTTAATGCAAGTGGAATGCATCTTTTAGAGGTCTAGACAGTTTATGTGATAGGCATCAAAGTGGATTTTATTTTCTGAAAATCTTCCAAATTGGATGATTCTGGTTATAGAAACATTTGCCTGCTATTATATTCTTCATTGCATGCTTCACTTATGGAGGGCTTCATATAATTGCATTTACTGGACATGGAACATGGTCTACTTATCATGTCCGCTTTTGGAATGTCAAGGATCATCACCTCATGAGTCCAAGGTGGACAAACCATACACTATGCATGTAAAAGATCTAAGATCATGTCCTCATGGCATATTTTCTTCATTACTGCAAAACTTGTCTACATGTCCATCATTTTCATCTGTTGTGGTGAAATCACCACTTGCATCAATTGAGCTTTGTGATAGTCTTAACCATTTAATTCTACCATGGGAGGAATTTGTCCATCAAGCCATGGGCCCTGTAAGTTGTTTATTCATCACCTTTATCAATGTTCTTTTTGACCTACCCTTTCTGCCCTTTTAGGTCGCATGAACAACAGTTCCATATGCTGAAGGAAGCAAATCTAAGAATTCAACTTCTTGTTGTGCAACCATGTCCCATGATATAGTGCTCATCTCCTTCTCCTTTTTTTTTTTTGCTTTTTCTTTTTTTCTTTTTTTCTTTTTTACTCATGAGAAATAAAGAGACTTTTAGAATTTTGTTAGTAGCATGTTTACTTGAATTTCATGTCATAGACATCAACTGATTGATGCTCTGCTGTTCTGTGAAAGCATGTTAAAACAGGGAATGCTTCACTCACGTGGTGAGCTGCTTTTGATGCTTGATGCTGACGGAGCTACAAAGGTTACTGATCTTGAAAAGCTTGAATATGAGGTCCGTATGACCACTCACGAGCATGGGATGCACATATTTTATGATGTCTTATATTTATATAAGGGTCAAATGGCTGGGATAAGGCTAAAACAATAATGGCCTGTTTGTTTAGGTCTAATGGAAACCTTACACAGGTGAAGGGAATGAATATTACATAATAACACATTTACCTATCTTTTCCCCCATTTAAACATGTTAAATTATTAAATACTCTCTCTTTAAATCTTATCTTTTCTATACCAAGCGTGTCTTTTTTTTTTTTTCATCAATCCATTTTTACAGTCCCTATCTTTTTCACAGTTAACCGCATCTTTGCCACAACTATTTTGTTTTTTCTTTCATTTATCTATTTTATGTTTATTTCATCACATCATTGACATCATTTTCTTTCACTACCTGTGCAAACATTACAATACCTCTATCCAATCAACCACTGATCATAGTGATGAGGATGAATATTGTTATTGCTTCCATCAGATACAGAGAATAGCTGAAAAGGGACTTAAGCTGGAAGCTGCTAAACCAAGTGATTCAAGCTCAAAACTTTCAGACATTGCGGTTGCTGCATTGGGTTCTCGTGCTCACCTTGAGAAGCAGGCTTTAGCAACGGTCTGTCTTGCTAATATTATGTACTCTATATATCATCTTTGAAGCTTTTCTCATGTTCTTAATGATATTGGTTTACAACTTATGTTTCAGCGTAAATGGTATCGTAATGTTCTTATGAAGGGCTTCCATCTGGTAGTTCTCTTGACTGCTGGTCCTGGAATTCGTGATACCCAGGTATCATCTTTGTTTTGAAGATGGCAGTTCTCTTCGTGCTGCCAACTTGCTGTGTAGTTGCTCTGCCTTGTCTAGGGATGGGTTTTAATGCTGAACGAGGTTTCAATCTGTTTGGAAGTGATATTTTTGTAACAAGCGCATTAGCCATTACATTCTCTTTGAAGAAACAAGGTCACTTGCCATTTGAAACTTGTTGGATGGACTATCTCTGACCCACTTCAGTTGGTATAGGCAAGGATTTCCTGGCCCAATCTTGGGTTGGGTTTGGTTGTCAAATTTGAAGATGGGTTTTGCATTGGTTGCACCTCAACCCTACCTGACCTACTCCAATTGCACAACTGCTGCAGACATCCTCTTATTTTGACTGATAATGTGAACTGCTTTGTCCACTGCAGTGTGGCTTTAAGATGTTTACAAGGGCTGCTGCTCGGAAGCTTTTCTGCAACATTCGTTTGAAAAGGTATTCAGAATGAGGTGCATGATTATTTCAGCCCTGCTACTTTTGCCTTTTCTCATGCTTATCCTGCTAAAAGGTTTGGTGAAGTTTGAGTCTGGTCTTGCCTGAATCGAGGCTAGATCTGCCCAACTCACTTGCATTGGCAGTACTTGGGAGGATTGCTCATGATGTTAACTGGATTGTGTTTGATCAAGTTCATCATCTTAGATAAGTCACATCAGACATGGTTGAGTTGAAAGACTATATCACTTCTCTATGCCCTGTTTTCTATCAACAAAAAGATCACTGGATTGCAAGTTTGCAATATAATCTCTTCATATTACTTGAAGGGAGATGGTAAGGGCAGACATAATGTATCAAGGAAGAAGAGGGCAAAAAATGAAAGTGACAATGCATTGGTTAGTGTGAAATACTCACGTAAAGGTAATGCAAATTTAAACAATAAATTGATGTAGCATTTACCTCCTTTATCGATTTGTAATGAGTTTTTTACTTCTTTATCATTGTTTATAATTCTCATCATTACCTTCAATTTATTTTGTCTTTATTCACTTTATGTCTGACATGACTTCTTATCCCGTTGACATTATTTACATTGCCATTTCCTTTATATTTTCGACTATCCAAATACACTTAATGTCTCGTGCAGGTGGTGCTTTGATGTGGAGCTGGTCTACCTGTGCAAACATCTTCAAATTCCCATGATAGAGGTGGGTGTTAACTGGTCTGAGATACCTGGCTCTAAAGTGCGATTGACCAGTATCATACACATGCTTTTTGAGCTTGTTCTCATCCGCATGGGCTATGGGCTTGGCCTATGGAAAATTCGCACATGATTAGATTTGTTTGTGCAACCATCTATTTAATAGAAAGATATATCCGCTTGATCTTTCTTTATCAGATGAACTCAAGCAGTTAAGCAGGATAAACATTTTCCCGGAGCCATTTATTGACTGTTTTCAGAGCCGGATGTAATCCATCTTTCATATGTTGCATGCGGTGGTTTTCTAGTCATAACTTGGTTGGGTGGAATGTAAATCCCCACAAGGGGCGTTGTAGTCATTATGAGCAGGATAACTTGTAGATTAGAAGAGTCCTACTGCTGATCTTCTTTTCTTTTTCTTTGTTTTTCTTATTGTAGTTGGTTGTTAATCAAGTTTTCATGAGGCAACACTGTTGTAGGCACAACATGAATTCAAACGCCCTTGATATATAAAAAAATAGGTAGCCAGTTGATTTGGGCGTCTGACCCATGTCTTTGTGAGCCACTGTCTTTCTTTCAAATGGACTTGTAACATCATTGGGGCTTTGTCTCTCTCTGGAATGATTTCGTGGAGCATTTTCTGCTGATCTTAGAGTGCAACCCACAGCTTCTGCCTGCTTTTACATTTGGACTTCCCCGATTAGTGTGGCCCATGTGGTGTGTGTCTGACTAGCGACTAAAGCAGCAACGCTAGTTGTATGCTTTTGCCTTAAACTAATGTGGAGAGTGCCAAAAGGAGAGTAATCAGAAGTCACCAACTATGCTTGTTATGCAATAGAAGCATTCTGATGATCGGCACAATAGTTAGCCATTTGCTTTCTTTTTTCTAGTTATCTAAGAGGACCTAAAGTGAAACTGAATCAAACATTGAATTAGATGTTAGCTTGTTATTTACATTTCAAGATGTTTTCGCCACTGTTGTTTTGTAAAGTGTAAAATAATTCATTGAACTTAATAAAAGGGTTGGACAGACACGTAGGGTAATTTGAAATTTGGAGGAACCCTTAAGCAGATGTAAGGAGCTCTATGGATGAGATGAGATGAATGCCTAATTAGTAATGACAATTTGCAAAAATAGGATAGAAGAAGAAACTTTTGAATAACTGCATTTATTCTCAACCATTTTCATTGCCTGTGACTTATATTAATAATTTACCATTCGATTGCAACAGTGTTTGGGATCATAGTAAATTATTAATGCCAAGGCATTTTAACAAAAATTTCTACGCCCATGAAAACATTTCTGCTAAACCACATTTCTTTGTATGATTATAAAGCGTTAAAAGCCACTAAAAAACAATACAGCAACAATAAACAACTCCTGCAAGGTCCAAACCAACCCATTAGAATGATGCGGCTTGGGGACATGATCCCTGCCCAATGCTCATTTCAGCCCTCTCATCAGGTGTATTAAAATTTCTACGAAACAAAGACGAGACTGAAAACCAGGTACTTTATATCATGAAATTGTAGGGAAGTAGTTCTTTTACCTAAAATTGGGATGGGTTTTCATAGAAACTCCTTATTAGGTCTGTTTGGGTAGGGGGAATGAAATTTCAAGAGATGGAGGATCTAATATTGACAAATAATGAAATAAAATTATGTCAATAAAGTAAGCGATAATAATAAAATAGGTATTATTTTTTGGAAAGATGACGTTGAAGACAAAAAATATAAACTTGACCTTAAAAAATGTAAAGATGTCAGTTATAGATAATCAAATAAGCAGGAAAATTTCTCTCCCTCTCTACCTATCCAAACAGCCTGTTAAAAGATGTGAAGGTCTTCTCACGTCTGCCTCAAGTACTTTAGCACTAAATGAAAAAAGTTGCTTGCAAAATCTTGTTACAGCTATAAAACCCCATAAAGATCAATTCACCCTTAGGGAGGTGCACTTGGCACAGTAGCTAATTAGGGGAAGCCATGGATGTCTTTGCACAAGTTCAGAACAAGTGATGTGATCTCACTGGTCCGGGTAATGAAAATATTCATCAAGCTAGCAAGAAGATGGATCCCCTTAAACTAGCTGCAGCTTGTGAGTACAAAGAACAGGCGGATCACATTCAGCTGTAGTGAACACCTTGAAATCCAGTACTAGTTCTAGCTCCTTTGGCTGATTGCAAATAAACTCACCAATCTTTTGCTAAGAAGGAATGGTCCTAGTAGGAATTTTGCTACTCCTACAAGACATCTATAACATGAATGCACCTATTAATTCATGCTATTCCACCAGTCAAAAGTACCATTTAAGGTTAGCCAATCCAAAACTCATTAATCATACAGTGTGTTAAAGAATTCAAGCAGCTCACCACCCAATACAATACAAGATAATGCTACAAATTACCTACAAACTGTGTTGTTTTAGCCAACTGTACAAATGTATACAATAACTAAGCAAGCACTACAAAATTTCATAATATGATCACAAGACGAAACATATATACAATCAAAGAGAAGGAGAAAAAAATCCATCGTTAAGATATGGATCAAAAGCCAGCTATTTCAAAAGTAACTTCGTCCAGTAGATCATCTAGAATCCAATCTTCCAACTCGAGTGTGACACACTCAGCTTCAGGTTGGATATTCATCCATCCATCATTCTTTGTAAAATCGCGGCCCACAATGTTATCCAATGTGAGGTACTTTGGCTTATAGTTCAGATGCCAGCTAATGCTAGACCAAACCTCCTCAAGAACATGGGGCCCAACGGGCATTGGTCTGATCCTGGAATTGGCACGCAAGAGCCAAGGGGAGTGCATGAATGATCTCTCGTGGATTTCAAGTAAGACCTCATTAATCAGATCAAACAGGAGCATGTGATCAAAACTGATGCCTATGTCATCTGGGTTGCTGCCTTGACCAGGAGTGGAGCACTCGATTTCATCAAACAGTGATGGGTCCACAGGCTGGTCAGGTGAATACCATGCCCCAAGCAACTCATCGACGCTGAATCTGGATTTCTTCAGTATGTCTCTTACGTAGTTGAAGCCTGCCTCATCCCTTAAATCCACTTGCAGGTGTGCAATATCAAAATGGGGATGATCACTTGGGCTCTGTACCTCATCATTGTCTTCTTCAAGACCCCTATCAAGGACATCTGCTTTCGTTTGCAGGTCTACATTATCAAAACGGATGCTCGTGGGTTTCAGCTCTGAACCTGCTGTTAACTTAGTTGTTATATTCATATGGCTAGATTTGAACCATAGTTTAACATGCTTGAAAGCATATCAAATGAAAGAAGGAAATCGTATCTAGTGATAAAAATTATTGTTGTAGATTAGTCCAAGAACTCCAGCCAATCCACCCAGCACAGTTTGTTGCTTGGTCTTGATGTCAGCATGACATGTGATGCATTTTCTTCTTTCTTTCTTCAGCCCAAAAATGATAGGCTTGCATGAAAGGAATGTTTCTGCTGCTTAAACCATCAATTACAGGGGTTCCAACTCCCAAACTCAAGTAAAGGTGCCATTATTGATAATCCTCATTCAAGGATCTTTTCTGGCTATTGTTTTGACGATGAAAACAGCAGTTACAATTAATTGCTTGTTCATTGTTTGCATGGCCAAGATCCAGTTGGATAGATTCCAGGTTATTTTTCTAACTCGCACAACGGGATCATGAGAACTAAAAATATTTTCAGATCTTGTTCATTAAAACATGATATGGCATTTTATGATTGCTGTTAATGTTATACTGTTATATTTTGGCCAAGGGACCTGGAAAACTGCTAGAATATGAGAAAAAGCATTTATTACCTTTTGGGCAGGAAATTTTCGTGGGACTAACAACATCATCTGCAAAACATGGGCCAAGAACAGAGATTGGACTTGGCTGCACCAGTGTGGTACTTTCATCTTTCATGGGCGTGGTCTTCTGCTTCTGTGAAGGAATATAGCTACATTCTTGGACCATCCCCGACTCATCATCTTCAAAACCATCTACCTCATCATTTTCATTAGCATCAGAATCCAATACTGATTGGTTTTCATCTCCTTCAACTGCCCCACTAGTACCTTCTACAAAGACTTCTTGGGTTCCATTTTCAGTGAAAGACTCAATCTGTCTCTCAGCCTCTGCATCCAAGGGAATATCTGCCTGTTTTTGTTCCTCAGCATCATGGCTTTTGATTTCTATACCCCCACTGTCAACAGAAATCCTACTCGGTGTTCCCATATGAAGTGTTTCATGAAATGCATCACCGTCCACTTCTTTACTAGGATAATAGGACCAAATTTCTGGTGAAGAAAGTATTCTTGTGAAGGTTTTCTTGGAATTCTTTCCTGGGAACAGATCTCCATCATCATGTCCCAACTTCGCTCCCTCTGACAGATCCTCCTTACCCTCTTTGCTTAAAATAGTACCAAACAAGTGAGAATATCTATCTAATGACTCATTCAGTGAAGGGGATCTTCGTAACTGATTCTTTTCACTAAAGGCAGCAGCTCCATCACTCTCATAACTCTTTCTCGGACTATCAAACAAAGACTTTGTATTCACTGAAGGCTTGTAGCCATATGGTATTTTATGTAGAATACCATCCATGGAAATCCTAAGCTGCTCCTTTTTACTCTCTTTAATCACACACTTTAATTTTTGCTTAATCCCCTTGAAACGGTTTATAACCACTCCATTATCCTTCCTGCTTTTCAGTACATGAGAAGGACCTGGCAGAGCTTCTAAACCAGTACCACCATCCACTAATGATGTTATTTCTGAATGACTATTGCCTGACATGTCGACACCGTAGGAATTAGGTTGCAAGTACTGAGTTTGCAACTGCTCTTCTTGCATTGAAACAGATTTTGATTCCCTTTGTTTATGTTTGAGTTTCGTACGCTCTGAGCTCATTCTACCTGGAAGCTCGGCTCCAGGGAATGACCCACACTTTGTTAGTACTGCCTCCCTACTAGGAGAAGCCTGGGCATGATTTACAAACAGAGAATTTGGGTCTTGCAGAATCTTTAGAAGAAGTTCACGGTTTGTGTTAAATATCTGGAGTGCTTCTAGGAACTCTTGCGATTGACTCTGCTTCAACAATGCTTCTTTTGCTTCCAGTAGCTTCTCAAGCAGTGCTTGCCTTTCAAGCAAATGGCTCTCAGGCACATCAAGATGGCCGTTATTTGAGTAGCTCCCACCATTCACAGCTCCACATACCTCACAATGTTTCTTAGATGTGAGATCATTAGGTTGTTTTGGCAAAAGGGATTCATGAATAGTGCCTGTAGAAGAGCTGGTCTTCTGTGGGAAGAGTCTAATTCTTGGACTGTCATCAACTGAAGGTTTCTCATCAGGATCATAATCTGCATAATGAATAGACTCAGTACGCAGCAAACGTGCTGAGAAAGATGAGGACCGCCTCTTCTTCACCCTTTCTTTAGACATTTCCCTGTCAATTAGCGTTTTTATGCATGCCTGGCCTAATTGTTTGCTTGGACTGCCACCATTCATTTTATATTCAATCTGGTGCAGATAGTCAAGGAAAAAAATTGTCAGTTTCAAAACAAAGGTGGGAAAAAAGAACAGGAAAAATAAATTCTCTTCATGCGTTCATGATAGAGGGAGAAGGACAAAAAAAAAAGAACTCTCAATGAGAGAGTTGAAATATCCAGGCAAGCCATGAACATGGAGTGTGCACAGATCAGTTTCTTTGTGGTACATAATGTATTAGTCAACCAAAGTTGGTGCAAATCACAAAAATGTGCCATATTTTGGAAAAAACTTGAAAAGGAATAGCTTGAAGCAGTCAGCTAAAAGGAAGACCAGCGAGCTGAGGTATATTTTTTACAGAAAAATTGAAAAAGAATGTGGTCCAGCAGTTGGCTAAAAGGAACACCAGGAAGCAGAGGGACATTTGTTTACACAAAATGATCATCTGTACCCAGTCATGCAGAGCCTGCAGTTCATCCTAACTGTATCCTCCAATATGCAGGGTCTCAAACCGGTAAAACATTGCCCCTTCTTTTGTTCCTTTGAAACAGTAAGATGTAATTGAACTAAACAATGATCATAAAAATAGCAGAAACCACGTGGCCCATTGGTAAATTCAAAAAACCCATGAGACCTAAAAATTGGGGCGTATTTCTGTAGTACCATAACAATAAAAGTAATTGGGTCAGTTTGCAAAGGATCATGTGTTCATGAACTTACAGGGCCATCTACTTCTTCACCTGTAGAGTTGTGAGCCTCCCCAGTTCCAGAGACATTAGCTTTTGTTTTTGAATTCTTGACATCTATTGGGAAAAAACATGTGATCAAAGATAATATCACAAAAAAAAAAAAAAAAAGGAATGTCATACAACTCAATACAACAACAAATTCCAGTAGATAAACCAAAGGGTCAATCATATGATTCTTAAATGAAGAATCACACAGGCCCATCGCATTCTCCTGATGCCCTCATTCCTTTCACTTGCCAACCAAAGTGACTAGAAAGACACCACCATGCAGAGATAAAGTTCCCCCTTAAAAAATGCTAGTAAGACTTAGTGAACTTATTAGATTGATTCTAATATAGACTATTCTTCTTTTAATAACTTGATGAACTTATTAGATTGATTTCATTATGTACTATTCTTCTTCTACTTTTGAGTATAAACAGAGTAAGCAAAGGGATTTAACAGATAAAAGAGAGAAGTGCTGTGAAAGAGTTCTCTGTTATAAGCATAAAAGAAATATAAGATGTCAGAAGAAAATCTTAACATGCACCAGAAATTTTGCCTGAGATAACCTCGAATTATTTTCCCTTTTTTGTTGTCCCTGACTAATAAAATAAAGATTCAAAAAGTTCACACCAAGTGCAAAATATCCTTTCTGAAGAACATGCTAGTGATTCCCATATTTCCAGCTAGGATTTAAGAAACATGCAATAATTTCCCTGCCCAACATGTTTGGATTGTGGAAGATGAGTACATGAATGCACGATACTATTGCCATCAACAGAAAATACCAGAAACGATGTCAAGAAACCTTAGAAAAGTTAAGTTTTTACAGGTTTGGCAAATAAATCAATAATTGATATTTTCATTTCCTAATTCTTGATGGCTTGGAGAAACCAAACTTTAGCAACCTAATGAAAAGCCAGGTATCCAGCATAGCCAAAAGATAGCAATTTAATAAGAAGCCTCGATTATGCAGAGTAAGTTGCTTTAGATTTCTCACCTCCAGCATGCCTTCGACCCCCATGCCTCATGTCTGAAAGCATCTTCTTGATATGAAGCCGCTGATGAAAGTCGAAAAACTGAAATAGGCCCCGAATACAGCTTGGGTGACTTTTCTGAAACTGCACGGTAGAATACTCCCTTCGCAGTTGCTTCTCCATGTTGGGAGGAATTTGAGGTTTTTCCAAATCCACTCATGTACAAAAAGCCTACTCCTTAGATGCAATATTGTTGACCTGAACCAAGATGAACCCAGCACAGAAATAAAAATGGTGCCAAACCATATTTCAATACTGTGGTATTTTTAAATTAAGGAGGGAAAAAGAACAGCGCATCAAGGAACTGGAAACACAGCATATTCCAAGTTTCCAACCAATATTAATTAGCCTATCTTAAATATTTGAAAGCCTTTTTACCCAAACACAAACAGCCATTCAATTTTAAATTGAAGCTGCTGTTCAGGATATAAGTAAAGGGATGTTCCATGTTCAAAAGGAAAGCATGATGTTCTGCCTGAAAATTTTGGCTGAAATTAAAAAGCTTCTTGTTCTTAAATCACCCATGAATTTGGTAGTGAAGAAAAGCATGAAAACGAGAGCATGGTAAGTGAAGATTCCCACCGACAACCATGATAGGTTGACCCTATCATGCCAGGAAAATTTTCTGACAGATTTAATTCCACAAATTCCATAACCCCAACTGGCACATGGCTAATCCATCAACACATGGATAACATAAATACATGCAAGAAGGCATGGTGTTGGTATATTCACCTTGAGAGAGCAAGTTTGCAATGGGCTGAATTAATCCCAACTTATTTTGATCATATTACGTGCCTAATTACTCTTGTCAAAAATAAAAAATACACTTCACCCCTACCAAAAATGGCTTCAAACAACTTGTATCTGGATGAATTAGCCCCGTTTTGATCAAAATATAAGACTTCTATTGACTCTCACCTGGATTGGTTTCAATCATAAAAATGAATAGAATTTCATTTCGTCTGCTTCGATATCAAAAAGGCACATCAAATGCCGCACTCGACAATTCTCTCCACCACCCAAATTCAACCCATTCACAAAAACTCTTAAAAAAGTATATTCAAAGGACAAATCTATAATATTCCATCCTCGCGTCAAAAAAAATCGCCTATTTCTTAAAATTAATAAATTTCCCAAACACCTCGAGAAATTGAAAATGAACAAGAAATGCCAGAAAAAGAAAAAGAAAAAGAAAAGCAAGATTCCCAGAACAGAAATGTTGCCAAACGTAATCAAAAGAAAAGGATTATCATTACAAGTTTCGAACACCAAAAACACGCAAACCCAACAAAATTAAAAAGAAAAATAAGACATGGGTC
>JAYJMB010007115.1:16437-32567 GCA_036873735.1 Pouteria campechiana
ATAGTAGTCCGTCCAAATGGGCAGAAACGGCGTACAACTCTCCCCTCCTTTCATTTTCTTCCTGTCTTCCTCTCCCTCTACTCTCGGGCGCCTTCGCTGCCTTGCAGTTTAGGGAGAAACGACTTCCCACTCTGGCGGCCAATGATGAGCAATATACGGCCACTTAAGACGTGAATTTTGATGGGCCTTTTTTTCTTCAAAAAAAGAAAACATGTGGTATTTAAATTTAAATATATAATTTATGACGATTGCATCTCTGCATAATGTTCTATTTGTCGATTCGCTTATTGGACCGTTCAAAATTTTAATGCACAAATGTCCGTGGAGACATTACATACGGTATTTTGCAAACCAACCCAACTTAGTAGTAGTCGGTTAGTGATGGTATTCTATTGATTCAATCGTTAATTTTGAATTGAGGTGGAATGGTGATGAACGGCGGCGCATTAGGTATTGTGGCGGAGTAGCAAATAATCCACAAAAGTACCGGTCAACTGTCGCCCGCCCTTCTCGTCCGACGAGCGAACCACGCGCGGATTACGAAGCCGGGGGAATAAAGAAACGTGTGGGGCCCACTCCGGTCCATCCACGCTGGCCAATCCTTTGCGCCAGCTCACGTGAATCTCGACAACATGAAGTTGTGGGGCCCACCTGGAGCCCTTTCCTTAAGTCTAACCCGCATATGATGGTGATGGACCAAGTGGACTTGAAGCTCATCTCAAGGTGGGGCTCACAACTATTTTTTTTTCTTTTATGCAATAGATTGAACCGGTCCGTGCGGCTGAGCTTGTACGGAAAGTAAAGGTGACGAGTTCGCGTACTCAAACTGGAGTGCGGTCACAATATATGTCGGTACATCGAATGGTGGGAATAGAAGGCGATGAAATGTTACGTGCAGCATACCTTGAACATGGCAAGAGCCGCAGGACAATATTCAAAACATTGGCTTGAGTTTCATTTGTTTCCTGCTTCAGTATAAATACCATATATTGATTCACATGAAACAGCACATTATTCCCATAAAATAACATAAAAATAGGAGATTTTTCAGATTGACGGTCAGGATTAGACGTTGAATCAAGAGAGTAGCCATACACGGATAGGATGTACAGTAAAATTTGTACTTTTGTAGAGTACCAAAAAATAGCGGTCACGGCGGCTTCCCCGCTAAAAATCGCTGGTCGCGCTCATGTTGGCCGCGCGTCACAGGACTTGTAACAAATGAATTCAAAGGCCTTATTTTGCAAGGAATTGACGATTCCAGCCCTCTTTATTGATTTTCAGACGCCCCCTTTATTGGTTTTCAGACACCCTCTTGCCTTGGGAAGCAGTTAGGATGGGAGAATACTTAACTGGTTCAAAACAATAATTTGTTCACCTTACCCATAAAATAAATTTATAAATAAAATAAACTATAAAAATTAAATTAAAATTAAAATTAAAAAATTTCATTAAAAAGGTTGAAAAGGATTTAAAAGGAAAAATTCATTATTTCATACATTTCTTAGGTCATTTTTTTTCTAATCCTTTTCTACCGGCCTATCATCCCTTGAAAGAAAAAGGAACCAAAGGTATAAAAAATTGTGTCAATTATAGAGTGAATAAATGTAAGATAGGTAAGCCTTTTATGGAAAAATAGATAATGATTAGAAAAATTAGAACTGTTAGAATAATTAAAGTAATTAAAATTTTCATTTACTAGAGAAAAAAGAAGTCTTTTTCACCAGCTAAACAACCCTATGATAGTTTTGGTCACTGAGGAGCAAGAATCTCGTGTCTTCCACCGAACATATTAATGTAAGATTTATTATTATTATTCTTATTACTTTTGTAACTTGTAGAGTTTAATTTCTTCATGCATGCTTTTGCTGTTAGCTTTAGCCCCATTAAAAGATAATTAGCTTGGAAAGTCACATACCTAACCCCTTTGAAGAGGTAAGTAGCCAACGACCGATTCTCACTTATTTACTAGTCTATTTCTTTTCCTACATCTAACACAATTGCTAGTGAAAAGAAAAAAGAAATGAATAAATTTCAAAATCGGGTCAAGTTTACTCAGGTTAGAGTTAACTTAATCCTAGCCTGTTTGTTTAATCTTAGACTAATTTTAATCTTATTTTTAAAACTTTAACTCTGCCTTAACTAATACTAAGAAATTTGGGTTGAGTTTGGTTTGAATTCAAGTTGACAATTAGAGCTAAAAAATTAAATTGGTGATTTTAATTATAATAAACTTTTATTTTAAATAAATATTATTGCTTATTGTAACATGAAAACATTAAAGATTTGTTTTCAAGCTAAAACAAAAAATAATTGCAAAAGAGAAGTTACATGTGGAGAATGCTTAAACATGCAAAAACAAGAGACTAGTTTAAATAATGGGAAATGGTTTAAAGGAATCAACCTTTTATTCTTTGCAATAATGGATAATAAAAATAAAATCCAATCTAATCATCTTACTTAACATTGTTTTTTTATTTACTAATCCAAAGAATATCTAAATAAAATACTTAAGTAGGCCTAAAATTAGGACAATTTAAGAGCTATTATCCATTTTTCAAAATTGTCTTATTTCTTATGGAACCCATAAAGATGTAATCATGCATTTATATCTCAGTAAGCCTTTATCCAATGTTAGTTCATAATTTTACAAAGATTTATGACATTCCGACATGTGTATAGATTAAATTAAATAATTTTCATATTTTGCATATAATTTTATACATTTCTAAATAGTTTGGCCCACATATGCTTTTGGTTTAAATGTTTTCATATATTTTAACTAAAGTGATAATATTAATTATAATAATTGAAATGAATTTTATCTAATCATTTTTGATGGGAGATGATGGATTAGAAAAGTATATTTAAAATATATGCTAATTTTAGTAAAATAAAAAATAAATCAATAAAATAGATGTTTTTATAAAAAAATAAGGTATAAGAATTAAAAATATAGGTAATAATGAGAAAAAATAATATTATCAAAATTATATATATATATATATACACACACACCACTATATCCATTACATATTGTCTTAGCTATTTTGAAGTGAAGAATTAAAATTTAAAATTTCAGAAGCTAATTCTCTTTTTACATGTGATTATACTCTCTGCTTTTACAATTAATTGAACACAGCATTAGACCGAAAAAATGGGTGCAGTAAACATTCAACTACCATCATAATTGCCAACCTTCAATTAATGTTCGTCACGCAGTGTCTCAATCTCACCTAAACAGTGCAGTGGGCATGTTCGGTTGAGTGGAATGGGATGGAAAATTTCATTCCTATACTTATTCTGTCAACCATAGTTTTTTTTATCATTACTTATATTTTTAACTATCATAAGTTTATTATCTATTTTAATATTATTAATTTTATTTCAGACATCATTTATGTATTTTTAATCTCATGCCTTTCCATCTAACCCAACAGCCCCCTGCCTTCCACTTGCATGAATGTGGACTGTAGTAGTCATTTCTAGCATGGCCAATGGCCTTTTAAAAGGTTTGGTTTCATTAGGCTGAGGCCTGGGATTGTCCATTTGCATATGGCTATATAATATCTCTTGAGTTTTTATATAGTCTCGAGCTAAGGGAAATACTTTTACCTATCATTCATCGCATTCATATTTTTGTGCTTTGGACCATGCGAGGGAAAACCTCAACTAAAGGTGTTGAAGGTGAAGATTTCATGCTTTTTTGCCTCTTTTTGATTTAGGAGGTTGCAAGAGCTTGTTTCTTAATTAGTCGACTTTTGCATGGGTCAACACTAACACAAAAGTTTTTACGCAACATCCCATTTCATTGCAACTTCTAGAGTAAATCACATGCGGATTCATGATTTAATCCCCCCTCCCCCTTTTTTCCATATTGCTTTACAACCTATTTTTTTGAATTCACAATGTATCTTTACAACTAATCTTTTTGAATTTACAATGTATCTTTACAACGGATTCATGATTTAGTTTATGTATCTTTCATATTTCTTTTTTTCGTATTGTTTCTTCTTACTTGTTTTCTTGTTCTGTCCTTTCCTTTCCACTTTTCATTTTGGAATTTAATCTTTCCACTTCTCTTTAGTGAGGTTTCTTTCTCGTCAATCCAACCTTTATGTGTGATAAGTTCACTGCATCTATCTTTCCTTCTATTTTCGGGGAGCGGATCTGGAAAGAATATAGGTTACTATAGTTTGTCTTTCAAGGGTAAGAAAGAAAGGTAAAACTTACTTCTCTCTCTCTATATATATATTCACGTCACATGATCTCACTCTTTATATTGATATAACATTTAACAACTCATAATTAATCTTTTTTTTTTTACTTTGTCATCTATCTTTCTTTCAAAAATTTTTATTCATTTTATCTTTATTCTAACATCGATGTTAGAATATCGTACTTGTCTTTTTCATCTGTTTTTTTTTTATTATTATTACTTTTTATCTTTTCCATCTTATTCTTTAAACCAAACATACCTAAAGTTACAAGGATATATTCAATCCCGGTTATCCTTATCTTTTTGTGGATATATTCAATGATCGCTGAAATAAAAGAGAGAGCTAGTAAGAAGAAAAACTTGTCAATATATATGTTCAAAACTTCTGAAGCCTTTATGAGGCAAATACATAAAAGAAAATACCAAAGTAGGTACTAACGTGCAAAGATACTAAACCTTTCTTAAATTTTTGAAGGGAAGAAATCAGAGAGGTTTAGTAAGTATATTAGCCAGTTGTTCTTCACTTATTCAATACTTTAGATCAGTTGTGCCATCATTGTTGAGATCTCCTAAAAAATAATATTTCACATCAATATGCTCACTTCTTCCATGTAGTATAGGATTTTTAGAGGGCTTGATGGCTGAGTAATTATCATAAAAAATTATAGTAACTCCCATTTGCTTGAAATGTAGTTCTTCAATAATTTTTCTCAGCCACATAGCTTAACAAGCACAAGTTGTTATAGCAACAAATTCACAATTGACTACTTCTTGGATGACTATGAAATAGCTCTTGTATACACCATAAAAATGTAACTCGAAGTGCTCTTTCTATCATCTTGATATCCTGCATTATCACTATTAGTAAACCCAAATAATTTTGATCTTTTATCTTTTGTTAGAATAGTCCAAAATCTTTAGTTCCTTGCAAGTAACAAAAGATACTTTTGGCAGCTAGTAGATGCATCTTTGTTGGATTCTCCATTTATCTATTGATTAAACTCATAGAATGCATTGTTTGGTCTTGTTGTAGTTAAGTACATCAAGACAACCATAATTTTCTTGTGAAATGTGCTATTGTAACACCTGAAGTGTTGAAAATGGAGGATAAATTTTTCTTATCTAGTTATAATGAAGAATTAAAGTGAAGAAAATTTTAAATGTAAATTTTGAAAAAGATTTAAGATGAGGAAGAACTTGTTTTGAAGTAAATGATTCAAGTATGCATTAACTGCATCTAAGATAAATGAAGTTGTGAAGATTAACGGTATATGTAACTGGTTATATAACTTGATTTTTATTTATTTGAGAACAAAATATAAATTTTATGTTAATATTTTGGGAAAAAAATCACAGCTAAAAGGGTATAAGAAGCAAGAAATAAAAGTGGAGAAGAAATGAAGCAAAAAAGACGAGAATCACGGGCAATGACATTTGGAGCCGCGGTGCCAAATTCACCATTTCATGAAGGTGGGTGTAGGAGGCACCAATGGATCTGGTGTCGTGGTGCTGCCAGTGCAGGTTCGATTGGTGATAAGTTTTTTAAACCTGTTTTTGTTATTTTTTTCATTTTTATTTCTTTCCTTTTCTTTCTCTACACCCAAACTTCGTAACCTAATATTCCAAAGCCTGATTTCAAACCCTCTTAGCTAGAGAACAAGTGGGTTTAGATGAGAAATCCCCTCATCATTCCGTCTAACCCAAATTTTCTGGATTGGATGGTGAAAAATTGTGGAAAATTTTCATTTTGCTGTGAAAGGTGATAGATTTATGGTGATAGAGGCTAGATTCTTGTGCTAGAGAGGGAACCACTCATGGATTTGAAGGTAAACCCCTTTGTTTTTATTTAATTTAATTTTTTACCTTGTTAAGGTTTCTACCCATCTGTAAATAGTGATTTTAGGGGAAAATGTTAGGGTTTGTTATTAAAATCATGGAGAAAATGATTAATTAAGTGATTATTGTGTTTGTGGGATGATTTGGACATGAGAAAATTTGATTATGACCGCACAGTAATCTTGAATGAATTCTAGAAAGAGGAAAATTGATGTATATGATGATTTAGTAGTAAAGTAAGTGAATTATTAATTTAATGAGTTTAATTATTTGGTTAATGATAAGCTCATAATATATCATATTTTATATCTAAATTTATATATTTAAGATCCTATTTTAATATATTTTCAATAGTTTATATTGATATTTAAGTAAATATTGCACTTAACATATATGCTAAGTGCATTTAACCTGCTTATTGAGTTTATGACCCTTTGATTATTTTTATTTTTAGAGGATGCTACTCGAGGAAGGCATTAGTTTATTGTAAAGGCGTATATGATGATGATTGCCATCCTAAAGAATGTTAAGACATTAATATCTTAGATTTTTATGAAACTTATAATTGTGAATTTGCTAGATATTATTATCTTGATATGATTTTCTTTTATTTATGAGATTATTATTGTCACTTTTGTGATTATGTGTTATCTTAAGTGCTATAAATCTTGAGAGATTAATCATTGGATTTTAAAATAATATTTAATTATGCTATTTTTGGTACAATGCATGATATCTTTAGACCTCAAGAATTTCTCCATCAACATGCTCCAATGGTCATAGTGACCATCAAAACGTATGATTGACAGAAGGTATTTGTGTTATTTTTGTGTTTCATTGAAAGACTCTCTCTCCTTTTTTAATTTTTATTTTTTTTATATAACCAGGTTTCTGATAGCACTAATTGCTAAAATAAAATAAAGAGCCAATAAGAAGAAAAGCTTGTCATTATGTTTATTTAAAACTTTTGAAGCCTTTAAATAACACCAAAGTAGGCACTAATATGCAAAAATACTTCCTAAAGCTTAGGTAATAGAACCATGTTCTGCATAAACTAAACTCCTAAAAGACTAGGACAATAGAGTAAATAAACATGCAAAAAATAATAAATAATTATTTTAACATTCAAAATGTTTAGGTTTTAGCCTCATCCACTTATTCTTAAAATGTTATTAGAGCATGATGTTGCTTCTACTAAACTTATGCATTAGATAGGCATTTCAATTTTTGCAATGAGTGAGGGGTTAATGTTAAATTTTAAAATGGTTAAACATATCTTGCAATGGAACAAGAGTCTGTTTTAATTTTTTTCCCTCTCCTGTTGGTGCTTTCTCAATTCCATCAATAAGTGGAAAGGTAGATTCATTCTTCTTGGCCTTTAGGCTTGGAGGGTGCCCTACCTTCTTCTTGAGTGGAGCCTTCCAAGATCAAATAAGAACCACCGAATGGGGTGTGGAGACTGTTTTCTTGGTGGTCCAATTATGAAAATGCCACACCATTCATTTTAATTGCATAGGATATTTTCAAAGCATATCTATATTTTTGTGACATAAAATAAAATATCAAAAGATATTATAAGAAAGTTTTCGAGTGGTGAGCACACATCACATCACTGAATCACTCTGATTGATTAGGCTAAACGCTCTGTAATCAGGTTAGAGAATGACGCTGTAATCCCAAGCAAAGAAGGGCCTAATTATATATTTTTTGTTAATCTAATTTATTTTAAAATTTTAAAAATTATTTATTTATCAATAAAAATTATCTATATAAAATATGTTGGTGAGTCATGTAAGATAAAATAGTAGAAATTAAAGAATTAACTCATCAATTATCATACAAACTACTTTTATGTGATTAAAATGTTATTGTTTATTTATTTGATAACAAAATATATACTTAATTAATTAAATTATATATAATATAATACGGTTCCTAAATTTTCAATAAATAATTTGAACGAAAAAAACATTCACGTGACAGTATTATTTATTAGTAATCATTTTAGCATTCTATTTGGCCATGTTTTTGAATTTCATAAATAAATAATATTTAGAATTTTTTAATAGGTTGGGTTAATTCTAAATTATTTGTGGACCCTACTTTGCCAAAGTCCAAGTGGGGTAGGATGTGGGGCCCACGGAAGCACCGGTACAACGACATGTTGGTCTGGCTAGTCATCAGGTGGGTCAGATTTGAAGGTCAAAAATCCACATTGACGGCAAATGCTACGAGCTGCGGACCTGAGTCCGACTGAAGTTCAACGGTACAGGTCTTCTCTCTAGGAATACACCCAAAAAAGCAGCTAAGTTTGTTCTCTCTCTCTCTCTCTCTCTCTCTCTCTCTCTTTCTCTCTCTTCAATAATTGTCATTTTTATACATTTTTAGTAAATTATTCTTATAAATTATTTATTTATTGAAAATCTGGGATTACTTTGGGGATGCTAAAATTTCATTTATTTATTTATTTCGTCGTGTGCAAGCAGCTTAAATCCGGTGTGTTTGTTTGTTGGTGTACTGTCTTTGGACTATGCAATCCTTGAAACTGGATGTGTGGATATATCAAGAAGCTTTTCTAACATCCAAAGACACCAACTTCATTTTCATATGGCTAAAATTCAATTGTTTCAACAACGAAAAGTGTGAATCTCGCCAAAATGGATTTTGATAATAACGACCGAGTTGATGGAAGCTTTCAACTCTCTAACTCTCTACTACAATGCTTCGACCAATCTCTCTCTCTCTCTCTCTCTCTCTCTCTCTCTCTCTCTCTCTCTCTCTCTCTCTCTCTAGTTTCGCAACAAGATACTTTTGTTATTTTGTCTCTCTATCTCTTAAACAAACAGTAGAAAGTAGTATATTTATATAGCCCTTGCAAAGATGAGTTCACGTGCATTCCAAAATTCATGCACAAGCCCAAGGGCCTTTACAGAACATGAGACAGCTAAAACCCAGCATATTATATCATTGCTTTTAACAATATAGATCTGTACTGCTTTCTTATCAATTGGATCCGCAATTTACAGTCAAATTCTTCTTTTATATAATGTAGGAAGATAAAATGCTTGGGCTTACTGCCAAGCTAAGATACCTTATCCTTAAGAATGTGAATGAGAGCAGTTTTAGAAAATTAGAATAATGGTGTGTTCTAAAATACTTTTTACAAAATTCCTAAGCAAATGCTAAATATTTCATATGCACTTCTAGCAACTTCCATTTATTTGCTCATAAAATCCTACAATCTGAGTTCTATATGTTATGGACTCATATTTCATATGCATAGTTGTAAAACCTACCTTAGTGAGCTTCTATTTCAAGGACTGACAGTATATATCCTCCAATAATCTTTCCCTCTCAAGACCCTTCTTGATGGATCACCAGTTAACAGGAGTTGAAGGAGAAAGAAAGCCCAATCAAATCTATTGCATTGCTCTTTACCTCTCCCTAGCCACAACTACTCAGTAAATCTTGCATAGGAGAGTTTATATCTACTTTATTCACAAAAGAATAATACTAAGGTATTTTAGAACATTAGTTAGATTGCAGCTTTACCATGATGATGAATGGTTTACAAAAAGACATTTAAAGTTCTTCGAAAGTGTTTTTTAAATGGTCTAAGAACTCTTTGGGTTGGCCCACTCAATTGTAGTTTGTAATCCTTTCTACAAACCAAACAAATCCCATCCCAAGCAAGGATGAAGTTTGGGATTGGGTGATCAACTCACATTTAGCCCAAGAAAACTCTTAAGCCCAGGGTAAAAGCACCACCATTCATCTTCTCTTTCTGCTGGTTTAGTTTGCCTCTTCTCAGATAATGGGTGTGCAAGCGGAAATGGCTTCAAACAAGAACAGCTAGGGGAAAGTGCTGAACCGGATTGGCAGTTGAACCGGTCAGGTGTCATCTTATGGTCGGCTGGATTCGACTGGCTGATACAACCGGATAAAATGTTTTTCGATTTTTTTAGAAAAATTTAAAAATAATATAGTATGATTTTAAAATTCTAAATTATAGATATTAATTTAAATATACAGATCTTTTATTATAATGTTATATTACTTTAAGCCATTATTTTATTTTATTAAAAATATTAAAAATAAAACATTTATTATTAAATCGAACCCAGTTGACAATTAAATCGAAGATTTGGTCTGGTTTTGATAACACTGGTTTAAATGTATCTCCCTATTCAAACTCTCTTAATATTATTTTATTTATTTTATACCAAAATTTATCCAATTTAGGCATGCATATGCTTTTTACCAAGTCAAATCTTTAAAGAAATGCTTTCACTGCTAAAATTATTTCTTTGATGTCACCTAAAAGTTTGTTGATTTTTGATAAATTTTGATATGAAATGAGTAAAAATCATAATTAAAATAATTTTGATTGTCAGATAAACTTCAAATAACAAGTGGTCCTACTTAGGGTTTATTTGGCCTGACAGTAATGTTTAAGCTATTATTAAGCTCATTTAATAAAAAGTGGGGTGAGAAAAAAACTCTGAATCAGAGCTTATATGTAAACATTAAAAATCTACTTTTATGATTTTCAAAAAGCATGGTGCATTCCAGCCAAACACTTGCAAAGCACTTTTTTATGCTGTAAACGCTTTCAGCCAGGTGGAATGCAAGGCCAAATGGGCACTTAGAAGAGTATTAGATAATAGGTTTTGAGGAATCCTTGGTCGTCCAATGTTAATTTTCTAACGCGGCCTTTTCCAACATAATATTTTGTAGCTTATTTCAGGATACAACATACTTTTTAGCCATTGAATCATAGGTGGACAGCTAAAAATGAGACTTGCAGTCAATCTATTAAAGTTCCATAAAGCTCATTTAAATCCCATATGTTGGAACCCATTAATTTAAAGCGCATTAAATCTCATTAAAGTTAGCTAAATCCAATTAGAGTTTATTAACCCACTGGCTTATATAATGTCGTTAAAGTTAACTAAAACCCATTAGAATTAATGAATTTTCATGGGCTTTAAAAGCTTTAGTGAATTTTGATGGACTTTAATAGGCTTTAAGCAGATTTGAGCTAAAAATGGTTCAAGCCTCGTACTTTGCATGGAATGAGTAGGTATTCCGTGACATCCAGCTTAAGAATCCTTGAGAGTCCATTTAGGAATTAGAAAAAGAAGTGTAAAAAAAAAAAGAGTATAAAATTAGAAAGAGAAATAAAATGATGTGATGTGATAAGTGATAATGATTAAAAAAATAAATAAAGATAAAATAGGTAATTTTTTTTGTATAAAAAAATAAAAAATAATAATTAAAAATATAACTAATAATAAGAAAAAAATAGAGTTATTAAATAATTAAGATGTTAAATCATATTAAGAAGTGTGAAAATAGTCATAAAAAATGATAAAAAAAACCTTTCAACTCTTTTTTCCTCCTTACCAAATAGAGCCTAAGTGGATTTAAGCTATAGATTGAATTATTTTTAGACCTGACAAACTCAATCTCCACCTGTCCAGCTGATCTGGACCCAAGACCTGAAAATGTATTCCCAGACCACAAACATGGCCCCCCAGATCATCAGGCACCGCCAGCACACACACCAAGAAATGCGGTTGATGACATAGAGACAATGATAAGTCAGCGGATCAGTGGTGGAGGTTGCACTATGGGTTGAAAAAAAAAAGGTTTTGGAAGTGTGCCTGCTCAAAGGGTAGCATGCATGCCTCTCACAAAGGAAAATTCTTGCAGAAGACATTCAACCTTTATCCGGAAACCCATTATGATTGCTTACCTACATGTATACAAAGTGGGTCCTTTTCATTTTTATGTGATTGATGGAGAATCTCAAGTTTTCTTCTTAGACCTAATGCACGCGTGCATTGGTGTCAACTACCAGCAGTGGCCATCTTTTCTCAAGCTGTAACCAAAATGGAGAATCTCAGAAAGTGCAAAGTGGCCAAGGCACTTTTTGGCATTGTCCTTCTAAAAGAGAGCACTCTCAGGAGAAATCTACAGGGAGATGAGTTTCTTTGTAAAAGCTGTTCACTTGCATTGAAAAGAAGTGAATTTGTTTAATTCATTTTTTCAAAGGACTGCTTTGCAAACACAAAGTCTTGAAAATGTAATTTTATTAACAAAATATTTGTGACCTATCATGGCTGGTAATACCGAAGCTTGTAAAGAAGCTTAAGAAGTGTTTTGAGTAAACCCTAGGTTAAGTGTGCGTGTTATCATGTTTTATGTCAGCTATAAAGTAAACAAAAAATAAAATAAATATTTTTTTTACCAAAGATAGGATAGATAAAAGAAATTAAAAATTGTGATTAAAAAATAGGATTAATAGGAATAAATAAATATTATATTTCAAGGCAAGAAGGGGCATACAAAGGGATGTGTGTATCAATGCTTGTTCCGGATGGTTTCCATATGTAAAGAAGCTGAAGGTGGGCTTGGTAGTTAACTCAATTATTTTATTTTATTTTCTTGTTCTTACTTTTATCTTTCATCGTTACTTCTAATATTTTTATCTAGAATATATATCTTTATTCACTTTAATCCAAATCATTGTCTTGCATTGTCACATCATTTTCTCTTTTTCTCACCGCTTTTTTATATTCATTGTCATTTTAGGTTCCATCAATTTTATAGCAACTATCTCAGCATATACATGTGTGCACTGGAATGACTATAGCAACTATCTCAACATGTACATGCGTGCACTGCACTACCCCTATTGTGTGGCTATTTCACCTTTTTTTTCTTCTTTTTTTTCCCCCCAATTTCCAAACAGACCTAAGCCAAATGGGACATTAGCAAGGTTAGGACCGATACTCAATCCTAGAAATCGGCTAATACAACAACTTCAATAAATTCTATGGAGTCTCAGGACAGTTACTGTCGTAGGCTAGCTTATGTTGATAAGTTGAATTTAAAGCTACAAATTGGAATATGAATAACTTAAAATTGTCTTTCCTTGGCTGCCACTGTTGTGCACAATCATTCTCCCACTTGACAATTACAATAGCATCATGAGACAGCCAGAGTATCAGACCGCTCATCCTTATATCCTTTCGTCCCTGATGATTGATCAATTCCCATTTCCAGAGCCTTATCAGTAAGCATGCTGAGCTGAAAATAGCCTTCCACTGAGTGGTTGATCCAACTAAGTTGTGTGTACTGGTCAATTACCAGCAACTCAGTTACTCAACCCAGGGGAGAAAGACACACATGGCAGTTGCAATTTTCACGCCCAACAAACTCAAATTTTTGTCAGCGTGAGCTGGGCTAGAGCTAGCGAAGTTGGGCTGCCCTTCAATTCCAAATAGAATTTTCAATGAATTAGTGCACTTAAGCTGTCCTTCTCAGAATAGAAAGAGTAGAAAAATAGATGAATTCGAACACTTGAACACTTTGTCGCAGGAGGCGCCGGCACGGTGGAATCCATCACCCATGTGTCTACATCAATCCATAGGTCCAAGACATCCATGGCTGCACTTTGCCTTTGCCTGCACATCAGTGGATGCAGCGACAATGGCAGGAGGAATCAAGAAAAAAAAAAATTCTAAAATGTATGGCCTTAGTCAAAGTCAAGGTAGAGGATCATGAACGTCTTTTATTATTATTTATCTTAATTTGGAAGTCAATTCACACATGCATTAGCAGCAAATAAGAAGATAGCTGGTGGGCCAGGAGAGATGTGGTCAATTATTCAGATGGAGACTAAGGAAACTTCTTGGGGTTGAATCGAAAGATTGGGAAGATCTTTGGGATTCCCTTTGATACAATGCACCCTCCCCACTATCTATATTGCCATTGACATTGCATATTTATGATAATCTAAACCATTCATCTACAGTATAAACTTTATATGGAGTGGAGATTTAAAAATGAGCAAGAATATTCCCCCCAAAAAAGTGAAAATGCCATACAAAAGTCAGTATTCAGAGAGAGAGAGAGAGAGAGAGAGAGAGAGAGAGAGAGAGAGAGAGAGAGAGAGAGAGAGAGAGAGAGAGAGAGAGATCAGGGATTTTGTTTTGTAAGCAATTCAAATCGATGGGATGGCCATGTTAAGGGGATGTTTGGTCTACAACTACTCGGATATGCCATTTAGGTGGGAGAAAAAGTGGTAGAATGAGCATTTTGGTCTCCTAGGTGGCCACAAAACTTTCAATTTCATAACACATGCAAAGGCTTGCGTTTTTGCGTAACACATCTGACCTTTTCTTCATGACCTTAAAGCTTTCAACTGTTGCCTAAAAAGAAGACAGCTTAACTATTCGTAAGGACCACAATACCCTCTCGACCGTAGAGCTTTCGACTCGTCTAAAAAGTACTATTGTATTTTTATTTAAATTGAATTTAAGTTTCAATTTTTAATGATTAGAGGTTCTGATTTAATATTAGAAAACTTGTGAGCAAAATTAAAAAGTTGCAAGTGGGAACTAGAAATATCATATGCCGTTTAAAGTGTATGTATTTAGATAAATATTGTTCTACAAATTACTAGAAATATCATAATACTAGATAAGAATTGTTCTACATATTATCTATATTTTTTATTATTACTTTCTGTTTATTTTATGATTGACATAATCTGCTAATATAATATTATGGAATTTGAATATTTTCTTTTATTTTTAAATCTATAATTATTTGATTTATATTTTTTCTTTGTTTGCACATAAACAGAAAGGTATATTTTGCTACTAGTGTCTTCATCTTAATCCTATTTATAAAGATTCTACCCAAACATTATTTGTAAATAGAATTAAGTTAAGCTCAATTCAACCTTAACCCAAACTCTTAGAGTTTGGGTTGACTTTAGCTTAATTTGTACATGATAATTCAAGTTGACCTCTCTTGTACCTACACATTTAACCTATTTGCAATAAACATGTGTATAAAAATATACTTTAAAATATTAATGTTCGAAATAAATATATAACAATGCAAAAAATAAATTATATAAGTAAGAAGATAAAAAAGAAAATAAAGAAATTCAAAAACTTACAAGTTATAAGGTTCAAGCTTTTATATTACAAACTAAAATATATAAACAATTTTCAGATAGAAAAAATATGGCTATAAAAGTACAGTTAATTTAAAAATAAATAAGTCTAAACTCTAATGGATCAGTAATAGAACAACATTGATCAATGAGAAAATGAAATAAATAATTTAAATTCTAATTAAAGTGTAATCCAAGTAACAAAATATAAATTTGTTTCACAAAATTGGGTTGACATTTAGGTAAGCTTTCCAAGACCTAATCCAATTCTATTTCTAAATCAAGTCTGGTAAAACATAATATTTTCAACCCGAATTTTAAAAAATCCTAAATCAATCCTAAGAAAAATGGAGTCAAGTCAGTCAAATTTGGGTTGCAGTTGAACCGTGCATGTACATTGATAACAGAAAAGAGCCCAGCCCAGCCCAACCCTAACCCTATGTTGTGTCGAGTTGGGCTGTTAACGTTGATAATTTTCCACTTTTGGTCGCACTATTTTTTGAGGTTTCCACAGCAAGACGTGTGGCTTTCGAGATAATGATTAAGCTTGACTTGGCTCTCAACCCAACTGGCTGCAATTCCTTGGGTGGAGGGTAACCTAATTAATGATGTGAATGTAATGTAGTAAGCAGAGCATGGGAAGCCATCTCTATTGTAAATCGCCGTGGAGTAGATTCCAGCTCATCATCTTGCTGCACAAATATACATCTACCTTAAATGTAATGTACAAACAAATGTATGGCAATGATGATAGGAGATTGGGATGTGAAAAGAGGAAATGGAAAATGTGGATGGTGAGTTTCAAAGGTTTACTCCACTTTGCTAGCTTGAATGATGGTGACTTTGAAATCAAAAGTGCGGTTTGTTATTATGTGGGGTGCTTATGGAAATCAGCTTTTCCTTCCTCTAATAACAGCTTCCCTCATTGTTGCTGTGTGAATTTCTTTTTTTCTTTTTGAAGTGCCCATACCTAGCTATAAATGAGTGTTGGACATTGTCCTCGGCAACTATTGTTAATGTGGGTGCTGGATGTAATCATACGATTGGCCCACCACTAGTACTCTCTCTCTCTCTCTCTCTCTCTCTCTCTCTCTCTCTCTC
>JAYJMB010007115.1:40212-53160 GCA_036873735.1 Pouteria campechiana
AGAATGGGGGAGAAAAACTCAGATAGAAAGATCCAATGCGCCCAGTAAACTCCTCCTAGCCAGCTATAGGTAGAGAGAAGTATGAAACCAATACCTTGGTTTGCTTTGCAAGGGTAAGAAACTAAGAAGTTGGACGCTTGATCTTGGCAGGCGTAGAAGATTTGAATTTAGGACTTTGACTCATGCCCGCCGCAAAGGCGAAGAATTTGGGCATTGATCGATGAGGTAGTGGCAACAGCTCATGCATGCCGTGGGGGCCGTGGTTTGGTTTGGTGCATTGTCAATCAGGAAGACAGCTATGGGTGGAGCCTTCTTGGGGAATTTCCTTTGCTCCCTGTTTTATTTCATCAATGATCCGACCCCCCGGAATCATGACGGTCCACGTCTTTATTTTGTTGGTTCTTGGATGCTTACTCATTGTTTCCCTACAGTGGAATTGACTGCGTTTGGCCAATGATGTTTAGATCCTAAATCTTTAATTCTATGTCTATGTAAGGTCATGGTTAGATAGGAGTGATGTAAGCTTTAATTCCATTGGAAATACAGAGAAAATAATTAAACCAAGTAAATGTAAAAAAGACTCCAGTAAAAAGATGAGTTTGATAGTGAAAAAGAAATCGTTGGTTAAAGAATGTTTAGCTTATTTATATAGAAAGAAAAGTAGATAAATATCTTATCATATTATTTTGCTTAATCTATGTAACGTTAGATCAAATATTTGTAAATAGGCCTTCAATGTCAATTGGTTAAAGATAGCTTGTAGAAAAACTAGTTAGCTCATCTTATGGTCAAATTTATAACTAGATTAGCATGACCTTGAATTTAAGGAATTTTTATAGTCTAATAATCACATATGACAGTGTTTTATATTAAAAACTTATGATTTATGCAATATATTTAATATGAGAATTTTTGTTAGCATGCATATGGGTATAATAAAATTGTAATATAAATATGATGTAAATAATAAATACATGACATCTGTTTACTTCTAATATCTCCACTTTTCTTTATTTATATTTGTTATTATCATCTTCTTTTCATATTCTGTCTTTATTTGCCTTATGAACTAACATTATTTCTAACATCATTTATATTTATATTTATATTCCATCTTTTTACTATCTAAACATACTCTAAGGGCATGTTTGACAATGGAGTTTCTCTTTTTTTCACCCCCGATTAATTGAGATCATATATAATTATATTAGTAATTTTATTTATTTTCTTATTTATATTTTTAGTCATTACTTCATATTTGTTCATAGGCAAAATTTATCTATTTCACCTTTAACTACTTATTTCTTTTAATTACAACTTCCAGTTTTCCTATACCATTTTCTTCTTTTATTTTTAGCTGTTTTTTTTACAATTTTAGATGAATTGGAAATCACCAAATTAAAGCCCATTTTCGCATGTTTTGCACGATGTTACGTCGGCGTCCAGAGTAGTCCTGGCCAAGACGGGCTTGGGACGCGGACCAGAGAGCCGGCGGCTTCTGCAGAAACACCAGAGAATGTGCACCGAAGGAGTAAGTTATCAAGTAGAGAAAAAAAGCCATCTGACCACAAAAAGCAATCCAAAAGTCAGCCATCCAGAAACAAGTACGCGGAAAACTCAAGTTGGCAAAAAACTCACGGAGCCTCTGACCAGTTGACACGTGTCAAACCCGAGATCCCACGGCCGTCGTCACAGCTCCCCAGGCAGGCAGGCACACACACCTTCCCTCTGACTATGCTCGATTGTCTACCCTCCCATTACCTATGACGGGATTTTCTCAAGTACACTCGCACGATGTCGAAGCCTCTCGCATCCATTCATCTCCTCCGTCTATTCGTCGCCTGGCCAGGCCAATTGACAATATTAAATCAAAAATACATGCTCTTTATTCCATCCAATTAGTTTTATTGAGTGACGCAATGTAACTTCTATATTTGGATTGTCTTCATAGTTTAAAGAAATCTAAGCCAAAGCTAAACTCCTCATATTAGTAATTATGTATAAAACACAAAAAAAATATTTGAATCAAACAACTAGAATATTAAAATTTTAATAAATTAATAAATTAATATTTATTTTAAATAATGTAAATTTTAGTAGTTCATGTGAGTTTAAGAGCAAGGTATGTATTGTCTTACTAATTAAACAAGTGATAATAAATTGATTAGATCTCATTGAATTATCAAAAAAAATTTAAATAGTAATAGATTGTTAGTTGTTGTTCTCATTTCTTTATACCTTTAATGATTCCTATACGTGGGATTCAAGCTCTTATTTTTGCAACTTTAGCAATGACTTATGAATCCATGGAAGGTCATCATTGATTAGTTTATCCCAACTTAATGGTTTAAGAGAATTTACTTGGTGTCCAGTTGAGCTGGAGTGAATTTGCAAGGCATAAATTAAGCAATTGTAGCTTTTGCAGATTTCTTATAATTTGAATATGCTAATTGCTCAATAATTTTAGTTACATTGAATTAAAACCCAAATATATCACTTATAGATTAAGATGGATAATGGATGGTCTTACCTTAGAATAAGTACACTTAAAAATAAAAAGATGTATAAAATGATAAAATAAAATATATTAAAATATGCAAAATAAAAAAGACAATGTCAACAAATCAAAAGGTAATATAAATTAGAAATGAATAAATATAAAATATATATTATTTTTAAAAAATAGATCATAATATAAAAATAAAGTATTTGTTGAAATAAAAGGGTGAAAATAGTGCAAAATATAAATAATAATATAATAGTTATTATATTTTATATCAAAATAAAAAGTAGAACAAATTTTACATTATTTTTTTGTTGTAATTTTATACTTTGCTAGTATTTATTTTGAGACAAACAAAAGAATAAAGCTAATTTTCTCTATTATCTAATTAATATAACATTTGACATTATCATAATCATCTTACAATTTTCACACCTTCACACCTTTTTTTTTAAGATTTTATCTATTTCGTCTTCATTTATTATACAATTAATATTATCCATATCTAGATGATATCACCGTTATTAGCTCTCTGGGTCGCTTACCGTCGTATCTACCTCAGCAGTCGGAAAACACAACGTCAAATTTGCAATCGGTCCGGACGGCTTTACACACGCGGCAGCGAGTGTATTTGCAGCCCCACTTCCCTTAACCCTGGTTAAAGACCAATGCCCAAAACCTAACCATAATTACTTAACCCAACTCTAGTCAACGCCTTCCCACTCCTCCTCTCCGTAAATAATAAATACCCCAAAAAGAAAGCAGGGCATAATAAATAAAAATAATTATGAATTTCAACCCCCGTTTGTCCAAAAGTCAACTCCCTCGTCTTCTATTCTTCCTCTTCTTTTCTATCCCTCCCCATTCACTCCCCCACCCGCACCTCTCTCTCTTTCTCCAATGAATTCCGAATCCTGACGAGAAAACGAAAAACAGAAAAAAAAAATCTTTCTTCCGCTCCCTTCCCCTCTCTCTCTCTCTCTCTCTCTCTCTCTCTCTCTCTCTCTCTCTCTCTCTCTCTCTCTCTCTCTCTGTTTCCTCCTTCTCTTCCATGGGTAACGGCATCGGCAAGCTCGGCATCTGCTTCTCCGGCAGCGGCCGGGTCGGCCGCCGCCGCCACGACATGGCTGTCATCATCTCGGAGCCGTTGGACGAAGGCCTCGGCCACTCCTTCTGCTACGTCCGCCCCGACCCATCTCTTCTCTCTTCCTCCAAGGTCCACTCCGAGGAGTCCGCCGGCCTCCCCACCACCACCACCTTCCGCACCATCTCCGGCGCCTCCATCTGCGCCAACGCCTCCACCCCTCTGTCCACCGCCATCGTCGACCTCTACTCCTACAACTCCATCGACCGCTCCTCCGCCGCCTTCGACTGCTCCAATTCTTTCGCCTCCATCCCCCTGCAGCCCGTGCCCAGGATCAATTCCGGGCCTTTGTCAGGAAGCCTCGCCGCGTCGGGGCCGATGGAGAGGGGCTTCTTGTCGGGGCCGATCGAGAGGGGTTTCATGTCCGGCCCGCTCGATCGCGGCCTCTTCTCTGGGCCTCTGGACAAGGGGTCTGATCAGTTCCAGAGGAGCTTCTCTCACAGCGGGTTCGCGTTCCGGGCTCGGTCAAAGAAGATGTCTTTGTTAACGGTCTTGAAGAAGGCGATCTCCAGGACAATTGGGCAGAATTCGATCGTCGCGCCAGTTAAAGGGATCAAGGAATTAGATTCGGTTGCGGGTTCGGAGAAGAACGGAGAGAACGTTACTAACAGTAGCAATAATCTGAGCAGTGATTTGAGCATGGAAGACGACAGCTCGTTGGACAGCCAGAATCTTCAATGGGCGCAGGGGAAGGCCGGGGAGGATCGAGTTCACGTTGTTGTCTCTGAAGAACATGGGTGGGTCTTCGTTGGAATCTATGATGGATTCAACGGTCCGGATGCCCCCGATTACCTCCTCACCAATCTTTACCCAGCTGTTCACAAGGAGCTCAAAGGACTGTTGTGGGACGATAAGTTTGAATCTTTATCTGGAGCCACTGGGGATTCCGATTCTGGTGTTTCGGTCGAGACCCAGGAATCAGATGCGCCTAATTCGAGGGGTCAGATGGCAGAGAGCTGTTCTCAGTGTCTTGAAACGGAGAATTACCCATTTGGGGCTGACATGAATTCGAATGCGACTGCACGGAGAAAGAACTCGAAGAAAAAATTCAAGGGGGCAACGAAGAAATGGGAGGAGAACCAGAAGAGGTGGAAGTATGAGTGGGAGCAGGAAAGGTTGGAGCTCGAGAGGAGATTGAAGGAACAGCTGAGTAAGTCGGGTTCGGATTGCGTCGTGAACCATTCAGATGTTTTGAAGGCTCTATCTCAAGCTCTGAAGAAGACCGAGGAATCTTATTTGGATATTGCCGATAAGATGGTCGTGGAGAATCCCGAATTGGCTCTTATGGGTTCATGTGTTTTGGTCATGTTGATGAAGGGTGATGATGTATATTTGATGAATGTGGGTGATAGCAGAGCTGTTCTAGCGAAGAAGGCAGAACCCAACGTGTGGGGATCAATTGGCAAGGCCTATCAGGACTTGGAACGGATCAATGAGGAGACGTTGCATGATCTTGAGGCATCGGATTGCGATCCATTCGAGGAATTGCCGAACTTGACAGCTCTACAGCTTACTTTGGATCACAGCACAAGCATGAAAGAGGTAACTCTCTGTCCAATTGCTCTTTATTCTTCTGCACTGCTTAGGAACCTTAAATAGTGTTAACAAATGTTGGATGCGTAGAGTAGAATATGAGTGAGAGGAAATTCGGAGAGTTGATTGGGCTTTTCTCACAGACCTTGTTTGTTTGATGGGTTCCAACTCACAACCATCTTCCACAGGTTGATTCTAGATGTCTGAATTGGTGCCCATGATGCAGGACATTGGTCAGATTGATGGGATCATCCATCGCTGCATTTAACAGAAAAGGGAATACTGTTTCTTTCTGCCGTCAGCACAAGTTTTGACAACACCATTTTATTTCTATGGATGTGTAGTTTAGCTTGCCATAACCTTAAATTGCATTTCAGGAAGTGGAGAGAATCAGAAATGAGCACCTTGATGATGCTTCTGCTGTTGTGAATGACCGTGTTAAAGGCTCACTGAAAGTTACGCGGGCTTTTGGCGCTGGTTTCCTCAAACAGGTAATTTGATACATTGATACAAAAAGCTCTTAAGCTTCCACATGCATATGGATAACTGAAAATACATTCTTGCATACTTTTGTATTGATTCCACTCATAGAACTGCTAAGTTTTGCTCTGTTTTTTCACTAACATCATAAAGTTTCAAACTTTTTATCCCCATGGGTTTCAGTTACAAATTGATGTATGATCCATGATTTTGCTTTCAAGGGGAAACAACCTCTTGTGGGTAATCGCAGACCCTTGGCATTTGCATGTAAATATAGATCAGAAGTTCTCACATTGGCATCATTTGGACAAACTATCAAGTGAATTCGTGGTCAATTTGATAAAGTGAAGATTATCCGGTTGCCAAATTTCTTCTGGAGAATTCATAGGGGCCAGAGGCACTTGGCCACGTCAGGACTGCAATAAATTTTGAATATGACTTAACAATTCATTCATCTCCTTTGAATAGTAACTCCAATCTGATCTGGTAGTCCATCCAAATGCATTGACTCTGCATTCAAAACGCCGAAGAGAGAAATCTGCAAATTGTGAAGTGTTGAACAACGTGCCCTTACTGGTGTTTTCTTCAATGCCATTCTTGGGTCTTACTTCCTTGATGAAATGGGGTGCCGATAGGCATGCCCTGCTGGCTCCAGAACTGATCCTTCTTTAAATTTGTCAGGCCAGCCTGTTGCACTGCACCCATTCAAAATCGATGTTTTGTATTGCCAGCCTAACAATTAATGACGTTTTATGTTCAAGCATTTACATGTTGTCTTTGGTTTTTCATTGCAGCCCAAATGGAACAATGCACTTCTAGAGATGTTCAGAATAGACTATGTTGGGACCTCACCATACATCACGTGTACCCCATCTTTGTACCACCATAGACTAAGCCTGAAAGACAGATTTTTGATATTGTCATCTGATGGGCTATATCAGTACTTTACTAATGAAGAAGCAGTTGCTCAAGTTGAACTGTTCATTGCGGAATCACCAGAAGGAGATCCTGCACAGCACCTTGTTGAAGAAGTCCTTTTTCGCGCAGCAAAGAAGGCTGGTAAAATCCAACTGCCCAGAGTTGAAAACTGATGGTTAGGAGATATATAAGTGTTTGATCAGGCTTTTCATCAGCTGCTGACTTGGTCACAAAAATCTTGACATATTTGCTTGTCAAAGTGGAACAACTACATGATGAGAAAAATGGAGGCGTGGAAAATATAATGGCATTTCCACCATGGTCAACTACGCGTATGACCCAGCAAATAAGTGGACTAACTCGATTTTCGAGCAAGATTTATTTGTTGTGGGGCCCTGCTGATGAATAGGTTGAATAGTACCACAAACATAACCTCATTCTAATCTTCAGAAATACATGAATTATCCAGATCTAGTTTTGCGTGGATTAACCATCCCAGGCTTGTGTTTTCAGGTATGGACTTCCACGAGCTGCTAGAGATACCGCATGGTGATCGGCGCCGGTACCATGACGATGTTTCAATCATTGTTATTTCTTTGGAAGGAAGGATATGGAGGTCGTGTGTGTAAATAGAATCAAAGATTTAGAGAAGTTATAGAGATTCACAGAAAAGTTGGGCTTTTTTCGGTTTTTTCCTGGTTGCCGTTGTACCATATCACTCAAGCTCTGGGAGGAAACATACTGCCCATCTGTCAGGTGATGAGAAGATTGTAAAGATGCAAATGCTGCTCAAGTCGATTTCAAACTATTATAAAATGAATTGTATTTTTCTAATAATCGCTCTCTTTGCGAGTTCTTTGATGCAAATGAATGACCACTGATCGCCCTTGTTTTTACCCACATTTTGCGAAGTCTTCAAAGCATGGAACTGTCCCCATTCATCAGTTTCTTCTGTAGAGTTAGTTCTTTCCGTGCGTTTTCTCTGTGAACTCTCTTGAGATATTTCTCTGCTATCGCTCCTGCCAGCAGCCTGAAAATTAGGCCTTTCTGGTTATCTGGTTAAAGAAGCCGAGAATGGTTAGCTCTTTTGAGCTCATCATCTTCGTGTATGTGCTGCCCATGTGATGACCTAAAAGCAAACCGATTAATAGCCAAAATCTCTTACTTATGACGTACAGGGGTAAGTGTGGATAAGAACCTATAAACAAAAGCCTATCAACTACTTCCTTCCCCCCCCCCCCCCAAATCAACTTTCTTCTCAGATTCCTTTGTAATTGATGATAGAAAAGTCGTGAGCCTGTTTTCAGCCCATGTGAGCGCACGAGAATGCTATTTAACTTGCGGTTCCAATGAATACCATCTTCGCTACTCTCATTTCATCCTTCAGAAGGTCTGAACTTTCTTCTAAAAGGTAAAGACTTCTACTTGATGGCATGCTAGATGGATGCAAATTCTTTGAATATGGATTTGAGCTAAACAGGTCCATCGAGAAAGCGATACCTGTTGTCCATCATACGAATGGAAAAACCACTTTTCTGCTTTAATAATTACTCCGAGATGGAAATGAAATGGACGGTTTGGAATTTTATGATATTAATGTAGCTTCTGTGCAATGGTCATGATTAAAATCTTGTAATGATTGGAATCAGATCCCCAAGGTCAAATGGACAATGCTGTGAAGGTGATGGGGTATTTTTATGGAGTGCTCTTTCTTGTGCTGGCTAAAAGTAAGATTAGCCAGCGTATCAAGTGCATTCATTGTGTAAGGAAAAAAAAAGGATTGAAAGCAAAAGGTGGTAACTCTAAATCCACATTCAACCTCATGTAGACTGTAAGTGGATCATCTGACCCGTTGTCCTAGAGGCAGGGCACCTCTGATGGTGGGATCTTAATCTTTTAATCATTTGATGCTTTAGAAATACGGATGCCAATAAATTGTCATCAATTGGACCTGTTGGTCATCTATTATAATTATAGTTATAATTATTTTTATTACTATTATTATCAATTTCTCCTTTAGGATGAAATGAAGTTGCAACATCAGAGAGTTTTATTTTATCTAATTAACCATCCAATCTGCAAGGGGACTATTTCTGTTGATTCTTATATTAATTATCTATATATGTATTTCCATATCATTATCTTAAAGTATGTGTGTCACTTTACAAACAGCAAAGGTATCAAAGGAAGTAATATGGTGATCTAAAACTTCCTATAAAGCATAATAGAAGGAGATAATCAAATATATATACTGTGATATCCCGCATTGCCTGGGTGAAGGGGGTTCCCGATTTATATATGTGGGCCTTGAGAAAACTTATCAAGGTGTCTTTTGCAAGGGTTATATAGGCGCCAACCATAAATGGCGAAAGTTGAGAGGATTGTAAGGGTCAAGAGTGACTAGATGTGTGCTTTACCTAGTTTTATACTGCAAGGAAAACACAGCCTTTTTTATACTACAAGGAAAACAGGCTGAGTTCTTCTTAATTGCAATTTTCATGTGGGCATGTGTAACAGGCTGAGTTCTTCTTAATTGAAATTTTCACGTGGGCATGTGTAACGATCCATGGCCATACAACCCCTACAAAAGGAAAAGAACAAAAGCATTCATTTCAACCAGCAATGATCTGAATAATTAATATCATTTAGATTCCTGAGTAGTGATGGGAAGAATCTCTTCATAATTTTTTCCCTGGATAACATCCACTGCAATCCTTAGCTTGGAAAGGTCCTACCCAAATTGGGGAAGATTCTCATGTGAGAATCTCTCTCCTTTTATGCGTTGCACTCATCTGCAAACCTTTCTGGAAAAAAATCGTGAATATGATGAAAGCGACAAGCATTTCTACATAGTGCATATCCAGATAAACTTCTCAGGATCTGCTTCTGCTGTTATGGACTTCAACGAAAAGCAAAGATCTGGTAGGTCAATCTCTGGGAAGTAACCAACTACAAACCTTGTTTTTCTTGCTTGAACCTGCAACAGATGAATCTTACTTTCCTATCAACCGTTACATAGTGAATTTAAGCTGCATCAGGTACCATTACAAAATGTAGGAAAATTTTGTATGGTTGCATCCGGTTACCGATGATGGAACTCAAGCTAAAGTTAGAAAATATTGGTTATGTATCCATATACTAGGATACAGCTCTGTCCATGTATTCAGTCTTGCATGCAGTTAAGCACACCTGAAATGGTAGTTAGACAAATTTGTTATACATACAACAAATTTCGTGGTGATCTAAGTTCAACAACTCTATTCAAAGACTAGTAAATTCAAATTTAAAATTGTAAGTGGATTAGGTTGAATGGTACAGAATGATTCAGGCACTCAGATCAAACACGACAAAGATTTCTCTTCATAGTCAGCTCCATACTCTTGTCCATACAAAATGCTTAGATCATTTGGTTCCAACTTCAAAGAAAGTTGACTCGAATTCAGGCTGCTTCTGCATGGGACAATCTGATATCACAGAATTGATTTTAACCAGGGTCAAACCAAAGGCTGCCCGGCTTGGCAGCCGCCGCACTTTGAAAATTTTTTCTTGGGTTATTTTGTTATCCCTCCATGTTAGAAACTACATCAGGAGAACTTTGACATAAAATTCAAGTCATAGAAACATGAATTAGAAGCCTTCTTTTGTTTGTTTTGTTATGATATGGCTTTTGAATGAATGCTCTGGGCTTAGAAAATTCCCTTGCCTTATCAATACGCTTAGGCTTATATATCGTATCCCTTGGATGAGCAAGAAATGGCAGTTTGATGGCATTATAGGCCCTGTTCGGCCGGCCCCCAAACTTTGAATGCGATGGAGCAGCGCCTACTTGATAGTATTTCTTGCCAGGGCAGTTGCCTTTGACACCTATTGAAAAATGGTGACATCGGAATCCCAACTTTCCACCCACTGTTTCTGAATGACCTTTCCTGCTATTCAAATTTAGATACATTATCTCTGGGTGGATTTGGTTGCTCAAAACGTCATGAAGTTTCATGATCAATCCATCTGATTTGGAGTAAGACAGCACATAGTTTCATTCATTTGGTGAAACAGAATACAGCCTAGTTAGTAGGGCTGATATTCAAACTACTCGTTCAGTCTCTCACATCAATGCATGAATTGGCCAACTTAATTACGCATTGTCCACTGAATGCTGGATGCTACTGACATCCATCTTTCAAACTAAAGCTTTGTTTCAGTGACCCACATTTTCATTTTCCATATACCTGCAGTACTACCCAGCATTTGCCAACAACTACACTAAGGATATGGACTGCTTGTCTCTAAAGTTCAGTTTAATGGATTCCATCTCATCATAAGTCAAGCCTTTCAACCATACCTTCATCTTTAGAAATGTCGAGTGGTGAAAATGACTTTGAAGACTTGCCTTTGGTTCACTTCTCGCATCTGCTGATACATAAGCAACTGTCTCTGATTGTTTGGAAAAAACAAGTTAACAAATCGTTTCTAGATGACAAAAGGGGCTCCCTGATTCTACCATTTGTTTCCAAAAGAGGCGCATCTGCTGCAAACTTTCATACATCGAACGATAGAAAAGTGCACCTAAAGACAGTTCATCATTCAGGGTAAGCTAAGTTCCATTTACTTAGATGAACTTAAGCCAAAATTAAGTGTACATGTATGAATTTAGACACACCCGTATGCATGCACGTGTTAAGCTTCTCATATGCAACCTTTTGTTGGATGTGCATTCTTTCCGAAAAGTCCTCTCTAAGCACCAACATCTCTCGGCTAGTAAAAGTGGATTAGGTGCAACGCAAAGCAAGTATGATAAGGTTAATGACATAGATGATGATGCCAATAATGAGGACAACAATACACTTATCCTTGCAATCGAACTCCATACTTTTGTATGCTTCTACCCATTCACTGGCTTTCAGAAAAAAAAGAAGAAAAATTCTTCACTAGATTGTATACATCCAATACCACCTTTACCAATGACACATTCGTATCAACCATGTAAGTGGAAAATTTCCAGGTTGATGGAAGTTTACTAAGAGAGAGGTGGCTCATATTGCATTCTTCATCAATTAGCCTTGATGATCTAACTTCACCTAATCAACATCGGTCTTATTGCGTCTTACTTTTTTGTTTTTCCGATTTGCTTACTCTGTGCAAAGGGGTCGAAACCCACTACGTCTAGGCTAAGCTTGGCTGTGCATGACTCTTGCCTGGATGAGTGTACTCAATTTGAACCTGGTTCGAGCACAATCACCACTTTCGAGATTTCATCGCAGAAAAAGTTGCTGCATTAGAAGAGGGAAACATGCTTTTAGACATTGTCCAAGAAAATCCCGAAAATGGGGAAGCTCAAACGATGGCCATTGGTTTGACAACGGGCTGAATCTCCAGTCCAAGCCATTCCAAGGCCCAATGTCTTGTGTCTTGATGGTATATTGGCATTCTTTATGTTAGAAGTCACCGTCAAAAGCAGAATATAAAAGATCTAAACCTAACAAATTATAGAACTTTCAGTGACACATCTACCCATATATGATGTATATTTCAACTTCCAAGTAGCAATCAATTCCAACGGTTTAAGAGATGTATTGCATGAATACGTCTACACGTGCTGCCGCCCTCCAAAGCAAAAGCCTGCTTGGAGCACTCACTTTGGCATCTTAACGTATCTGGCACAGAGCATCTGCTGCTACTAAAATAATACTTGCGTTGAAATCCTTGACAGATCCCATTCGTGCATTTGCAAATAAAGTCTCAAGTGGACTTCTATTCCACTTCATGTTTGGACAACTTAAATATATTTTAAAAGCCTGATCATGCTAACTTGAAATAATTAGAAATGAGTAGTTGGGTTAAGTGTACTTGACCAGCCACGAACATATCGCCACTGCACTCACCGTCACCCACATGCCATGCCTTGGCCATCGTGCATTCGGATGCCCCTGTTTCTAGGCTGCCTGCCGGAATGCTTGCTCCAAACTCAGTTGAATGGCGTGCAAATAATTCAGAAATAGGGTTGATGGTAGAAGATAAAGAGTATTCATCATCTCGTTGATAGAATTTGCTGATGCTGCAAATAAAATGAGAAGATGGTCCCACTCCAACTGCATGCACCTGACGCTTTCAATTACACTTGATTTCTAGATGTTCTCTTACTTTAGTTCAATGTCAGATCTGGGCAAGTAGATATTTAAAATTCTCTTTGGCTTTTGACTCACGTACGGTCTTATGTATGATTTTATTTTAAATCAATGAACTGCTCCACTGATGCTTAAAAAATTCTGCTTGAGTCAAACAATAAACTTTTCAGATCTCAAAAACACTACGACTTGTGATCTTATCTAGTGCAACTGGTGGTATAGTTGTTCCAACAACTTCAGTATATATA
>JAYJMB010007118.1:0-10479 GCA_036873735.1 Pouteria campechiana
CCAATAACAACGTTGATGATGCCCACTATGGGTTGATTTGCTTCCGTTACAGCATCTCTATCATCTCTCCTTGGGATCATCTAATTTTGGGGCTGACCTTCTCCCCCACCTACTATCCTCTAGGGGTTTTGTGCCAGGCAATGCAGTAACCTTTCACCTTTTATGAGCTTCTTAATTTCTTCTTTCAGGATGCGACATTCTTCTATATCGTAGTTGATGTCTTTATGATACAAACAATATTTATTGACATCTAGGCTCCGTTTGCTTTTGATAACAGGAGGATTACGGATCTAGTATCCCTATTTTTGAATTTTGTGGAGTATGTGTGCTACGGGACAATTGAGGGAGGTCACGGGGGCCTTTGACGGCTTGCCCGAGGGGATCCATAGTTGTTGTCATCTCAGTGTCATGGAGGGGAGCGGTTGTCCTCATGCCTCAGGAAGCAATGGATGGCTCGATGCCTAGTGGAAGAGCAGTCGTCTCTAGAAGGGTGATTGTCCCGGTTCCAAGAGGCAGAGCGGCTCCATCCCCTCCTAGTGCTTTCATCTGCTTCAATGTATCTGTTGATGGCTTCTAAGTGCTCCAAGTAGTCTTTGGGAGCTATAGATGGATTTAATACCTCACGTTGGCATCCGAGATGCCATCTTATAGTGCCTCCAATGTGAGGTCGTGGTCCAGCCTCTTTATGTTGAGAGAGTGACAGTTGAACCTATTGACATGCTCACAGAGGGTCTCGTTCTCTCTTTGCCTGATCGACAATAAAGATCCAACAGTCCTCCTTTGCCTTTGTTGCTCGATGAAGCATTTTCGGAATCGCTCCTCTAGGTTGTTGAAAGCGCTAATCAAATCCAGAGCCAGCATCTGGTACCACGATAGTGTCGCTCCCTTGAGGGTTGGGGGAAAGGTGCGACACTTTATGGCGTCTAAGACTCCTACTAGGGTCATCTATCCATCGTACTTGGCAAGGTGGTCATCCAGATTCGTGGTACCATCGTAAGCTTCCAAAGATGACATCTTAAACCCTTCAGAACTGGCTCCTCCAAGATCTCTTAGATGAAATAGAAATGCTTCACATGTGGCCTCTCCATGTGCGTTTGAGGGTTCCTCCTTTCATCCCTTATTGAGTGGTCTTCAGGGAGCTGCTTCAACTAAGCGTGTGACGAAGCTTCCCTTTCTTATGCATATGTTTCTTGTCCTGGCCGGACGGTCGCTTGCGTCTTGCTCTATCAGTTCCTCTGGACCACGAACGATCACAAGATTTATCGATTGTGCTGTGGGAGGAAAGCTGGCAAGTAGTGGTCTTGGGACCAGGGCAGTACGGAGATCGGGAGCGATTGGTACGAAACCTTCCCTGCGTGATTCCAGGAACTGTTATCGATCGGATTCGCCCGAGGGTGGGATAGCTGATGAGGAACTCTGCCCGCAAGATTGTTTTGTTGTTGCATGAATTATTACATCATCTATTGTATCACTTGTTGACTTATCATACCAAATTGGCCTAACAAATCCCCGGGTGATGGGGTACCACGGTTTTAGTTTGATGAGGAAGGCATGCTGGAGATCACAGCAGGGAGGGAAGGAGCGTTCTTGTGGCCCTGAATGTCGTCAGACATCTCTAGGCATATCTGAAAAATATTCCCATAGACAGCGCTAATGTTTAAGTCGTTCCCAAACGGAATGCTGATGTGGCTCTCGAAAAAGATCCCGCCTCAAATCCTACAAGAATAGAACAAGAAGGTCAGAGGATGTTCGGGGTGTTTCCGATGTAAACACTTCGATGCTCAAGTCAGTAAGGGGTTATTGGAGATGATGAGATAGTAGCAAGAACTTGTGTTTTGATGCACATACCTGGGTATATTTATAGTTGAGCATGGGTGCATAGTCAGAATGCATATGTAGCCTATACACAAGTGGGATGAGGATCCTTACTTAGAGAAGAACCCCAAAAGGATATGCATCTGAGTCTTAGTCTCATGGGATTGCGTAGTAGCTAAAGAAAGTATCCCATCTAGGTTGGGATCTGACATGGCGTGGTGCCAACTGAATATTCGGGTATTTGTGTAAGGATTTCCTAACACACACATACACACACACACACACACACATATATATATATATATTCAATACCCTCTACTAATTCTATTACACAAAGATTACTTAAGGAAAATTTTCTATTCTAATATAAGGCCTATATAAAAGTACATCTAAATGGATGTTAAAGATCGTTCATGTTTATTTCCAACATAGACATCTTCTTTCGCTAATTACCCCCAAAAGAAAGCTATCACTCTAAAAATTGCTTATCTTAGATATACATTTCATGCTAACTAACATTTCGATCAAGAATTTTATCTCTATTCTATTTAGTTACTTCATTAAAGATTTCTTTTTTTGGTTTTTATCTTGCATCCACCTCTCTTTTTTTTCCATTTCATTTTGACATATTCCAACACAGTATTAACGCATATTCATTTCCCCCATTTCCCCCACAAAACCTTTGTGCCATTTTCAAAATTTAATTTCCCGGAGTCCATGTTTGGTGTTATTCAAGTTCATTTCGTAGGGGCCCACTCTCTAAGTCTTGTTTTTTACTGTGGCCAATTTTCTTTGTTTTGCAGTATCGAATCTATTTCCTCATTTTTCATGCCATATGTATAATATTTACCTTGACACAAATAGCAACGACCATTGAAACAATCGACATAATACAGTTAGTACTGAAAATCACAAGTTTAGATTGTTGACCGGCAACAAGTTTCTAAGATTGTTATTTATTGAAAATTTTCCAAAATTAAAAATTATTGCATTAGATAACTTAGGTCGTTGCCTAATAAGTCTTTCATTAATCATCCATTTTGAGGTTGTTGCCTAATAAGTCTTTCATTAATCATCCATTTTGAGAGGGTATGTGTAAGTAAACGTGGACAATCACATTTGTCCATGTAGTGTCTTATAGAAGTGATAATTTAGTTGGACTAGAATTTACATAAGAGTCTTAGTAAATTTTTGATTTATTTCTTTGCCAATCTTCTACCCAATTAAGTATTTATGCATTAAGAGATATACTGCAGGAAAGTTTTCATTTTATATACATATATACATAGAAAATACTTTAATGATGTTTGTACCATCCAATGAATTAGTAATACTATTCCATAAAATTTGACCCAATTATTAATCTTATTATTATTTATTTAGCAAGGAACTCAAATATCATCTTAATCAAAAATTCTTATTAATCACAAAAGTTAGAATCATTTGAGAATAAGTCTTAACCCATTAAAATTACTTGATTGTTAGATAAACACACATTCTATATTAGATGGATAACTTTATTAAAGTTCATGAAATTTTAAGACTTGAGTAGATAAATCTAAGTAATTTTATTATTTTATATATAATTTTATATTTTTTAAAATGATTTAGCCCACACAAGTATACAATTTTGAATATTTTGATTAAAATATTAATCATAAATATAGTAGTAGAATAGATTTTCTCTTAATGATCAACACAGAATTAAACTAAAAGGTTTTACAAATGTATTTTATAAAATCTAATCTATGCATCAGGCTTAAAATTAACCATTTAATAATATTATTAAAAACTATTTTAAATAGAAATATATGTAAACCACACATAAGATGAGAATTTTGATAAATTTATATTTATTCTCAAATGATTCTAATTCAATGGTACACAACATTCTTTCATTAAGATATTTTTATTAGCATAGCTACCAATGATGAATTAAGAAAATTGGATGAATTGAATTTCATCATAGGGCTCAGTCGGAGATATTCCACTTTAAATTTTCATGGAATCTATTCCGAGGCATCATTCCCTAATTTGATAGGGCGCATGTAAATGAGAAAATTGCCTTAAAAAGAATATTTGTTGATTAGTCTCACAAGAGAAGCGTGTGAATGAATTCTCTTGAACCATGCGTGGAAATGAGGGACAAGTGTGCTGCGTGAGTGCCACTGAGCTATCTTGAATAGAATGTAAGTGAAAAATTCTCCTTAAAAGGAATTTTTGGTTTATTAGGCTCACAACATGCAGCCACGTGTGAATGAATTCCCTTGAATCATGCCTGGAAATGAGGCACGTGTTTGCAAAAAAAAAGCGCCACTCAGCAGGCGTCCCAACTCGTTAGAATCCATTCCTTTGTACGCCAACCTGCCAATCTTCATTTTGATCTGTGCAAGGTAGAGTTGTGATGGCATTAACTGTCAAGTTTCTGGGTGCAATTCCATGAATATTAACCGTCCATCATGAGCCCACAACGATATGGAACGAATCTGATTGATACGTGACCGTGCCAAGTTGGCGTAGGGGGACGGCTATGCTTTATTCCAGTTCTTCCACCGTGCATCCCCCGAATCTGTAAAAAGGCTGTCCTCCTAACTCCTAAGACGGTTCGCTACCATTTATACCATCGTGGGATCCCACAGCATGTAATCAAATTGTCCCTCGACCGCTGACCCAATTTCAAGTGGACCGCAAAGAATTGAAAAAATCTTTTGTCCATGGGATATGATTCGGGTGGTCAGTCGATCGCTCATTTGGATTATTGACCAATTTGAATTTGTCGTCTTCTAAGTTGGATGGTTTCAATTCATTGATCGGTGTTGAATACTGAAGCAGGCCAATGGTCACCACCATTTGAAGACCCAGAAATTCACTATCATAGAACAAGTCTGTATCTCGTGAGAGAATGGGCTGAAATCATCCTTTGCCAGAATAGTTTCTTCAATATTACATCCGTACTTTTGTTCCTAAAGAAGATAACAGAAGACCCACTTGAAGAAAATGCCCATCTGACATTCTTTTCATGAATAAAAGCTCGACCTCACAAGGGTGGGTATCTAACAAAATCAAGAAAGCAGACCTGGCCCCATAAGATAAAAGGAGTCTACTTTGCGACTTGAATTCATTGCACATCCACAAGTTGTAATTTTCCACCATGTGTTTTTTATTCCGTAAAATGGGATGCCGTCTGATATTCTCAGAACCATACTCATCTAAATGGAATAAAAGGGTTAAACCGCTGCCGTAGACGTGAAATCGTTCACTAAGTGGGAGGGAATTAGTGGGAGCTACTCACAAGTTCCATTCACGCAAGAACCCAAAACCAACAAAAGAATTCCCAACATTTTTGTCCTTCAATTCTTATTCTGTGTGATGTATGACTTTTCAGCCTAATTATTTTTAAAAATGTAACAAGATGGAAAGTGGACCCTTAAACCCATTTAAGCAAAAGCTCCTGTCTCATGCAATCCATTTGCTTCTCTCGATTGGATTAAACAAATTCTCCTACATCCAATGATTCTATAACCAATTTCCACTACGTATATATATAGCCCATCCATTTTGAGCAATCACCTTATTCAACAATCATTCAAGGCTTCCTAGACATTCTGGACCATTATTTTGACAAACACATACCTGCACAAAAACAAAATAAGGATCATGGCCTGCACGCTCCGTTTAGCAGTTGGAGTAATGGGTAATTCTTCTATTTTCTAATTTTTCTCAACAGCCGTTGCTCTACTCAAGAGTGATCTAATGAATTGCTGTTGGGCATGTGGTTTTTGCAGGAAATGCAGCTTCCTTGCTGCTTTATGCTGCACCCATGTAACATGGATACTCAACAATTGTTACTTTGTTATTTATAGTTAGTTTACTTAATTTCTTTTTCATTTTGATTATGTTGACCTTACAGATTAACTTTCAAGAGGGTTATAAAGAAGGGGAGCACTGAAGAATTTTCTTGTGTCCCTTACATCGTAGCTCTTTTTAACTGTCTTCTGTATACTTGGTATGGTTTACCTGTAGTAAGCATGGGGTGGGAGAACTTTCCCCTTATCACCATTAATGGCCTGGGAGTCCTCCTAGAGGCCTCATTCATTGCCATATACTTCTGGTTCACTTCACCTCGTGGAAAGGCAAGTTTCTCTTCCCTCTATTTGGTTGCTTATTGCTGTTGTACTTACAAAAAAAGATGTTAGAGCTATTTGATTCAAGGAATTCGTGCTAGCTTGCGTCACTGCACCACCAAGGCGGTGATTGGATGACTTGCCAACAAGCTAAGCCCTGCTTTTTCTGAGACGCAAAAGTGGGGTATAAGCAACCAGACAATTCCGCAGTTTCTTACCTCAATACAAATAAATTGAACACCTCTCCCAACATCTCATGCTTTCAATCATTACTCTTAATTTTTCATCATTACTTTCATCTTTTGACGACAAAGTTTATACTTTTCACAATTAATTGTATTTTCAATTTTCATCTTTATTTTAGTGCTTTGAGTAGTTTTTATTCCATTTACGAATCTTTTACATCAAAGCAATCAGAAGGCTTGATTGGATAGGTGGCAAACGAAAAGAAAGTTCTTTGTTTACCTAGAAAGATACTTACCTACACTAATTAATCTTACTTTTTCCATAATTAAATGTATCTTTCGTTGACATCAGTTCTACTCCTGTTGACATCTTTTACATCGTTCATTCCACCTATCTAAGCAAAACGGGAAGTTGATGGAATTGGATGGAATGCAACAGGCCAACCAGTCACCACTCTTTGCTTCTGAACAAGGAACAAGGTGACATTCCAGCCTTGTGAAATGCATACCATGGGCCAGTCCACACCTAGCCAAGTCAACGGTCCATTCAACATGACAGGGTATAAAAGGTGGTGTTGTAGGATGGCCAAGGAAATTCATATACCCTGCTTCAACAGCTTTCATATATCCATGTAAAAGCAAGAATTTCTTTACTTGTAAATGCTAGGAGTGGATGTCTTGTATTACTCACTAGGCTTGTGCATGGTTTATGGGTTAGAGAGTGATCCCTGGATGTTTTGTTAGGTTTGGAACTTTAACAGAAATAAAAACTGTGTTTGATTTCTTAAATCTGATTTCTTCTCTCTGGCCATGGAAGTAGGTGAGATGCCAAACTACATAAATTTCTGTATCACCTGTGTATTTGATTCCTTATAATTGGTTGTGCTTTATTCGAAGCCCGGACATTGAATGCATGCATTCGTCCACATGGAATCCGATTTTTGGGACCCGACAGAGAGAGAGATTCATATTGAAATTCTCTTTGGTTGGTTGCAGAAGCTAGTGGCGCTGGTAGCAGTACCTGTGGTTGCGATGTTTTGTATCACCACATTAGTATCAACTTTCGCTTTGCACGATCATCATCATAGGAAGGTGTTTGTTGGAAGCGTCGGGCTGGTTGCGGCTGTAGCCATGTATGGTTCTCCACTGGTAGCAGTGGTGGGTCCTATTCTCTCTACTTTAATATCCTTTTGCCAATCATTTACTTCATAAGAATGTTTGTTTCTTGATAATCTCTCATACGTGAACATGATTTGCAGAAGCGAGTAATTGAAACAAAGAGCGTCGAGTTCATGCCCTTCTATCTATCGCTGTTCTCGTTCCTCGCCAGCTCCTTGTGGATGTCTTACGGCCTTCTTGGACGCGATATTTTCCTTTCGGTTTGTATTCTCTACTGAAAGTCCACGATGAACTCTATTCGGAAATTTTTAACAGGCAAATGAGCCAATCGAGCCTTCACATTCCTCGGCTCATGCACTACATGAGAAGCCTTATCCTTGAGGCTACCAGAAAGAATCAATGATGCATTGGTATTGGGATTGGCCTGCTTCTCATACCATTGAACCACAATTCAAGGCCCAAGGATTGGCCTAAAGTAGTAGCATATTTTTTCATTGGGTTGGATCATAGTGTCCAGAGCTCCGATTATCAAGATCCAAACCCAATTCTCCTGTCGGATGTAGGACTTCGAGGTCGTATGTCTTATATTCAAACAAATAACCATTCGATCAAAGTCAAGTTGGCTTGTTTACAGAATGTCTCGTTAGAGGGATAAGAAACTTTAAAGAAGAGGTTAAGATAGGTAAGTGGAAATGACGTGAGGAGTGGAGAGACGAGGTTAAAAAAGAAGAAGGTGATGTCACGAATAAAGAGAAAATAGTTGGGCTTTTAATTGCAAAAACGGAGAGTAATGACTAAAAATAAAGATAACTAACATGTTTCTAAGCCGGATTCCACTCACTGAATGATTTTTGTTTGGCAGTCACCTAATGTGTTGGGCAGCCTGCTGGGATTACTGCAGCTTGGGCTCTACTTCATTTACAGGAAAAAGAAACCAACCCCAGAGAAGTCGGACGTGGAAAAGAACAGCCTCGCTTTGATATCCCTGCCAGAAAAGCAAAATCCCGAGAACTTAGACTTGGAGAAGAACCTTGTTGGCTTCGAATCAAAGTCTCCCAAAACAAATGGTAACAACTGAATGGCTTAACGACCTACTTCACTCTTCTTAAAAGTCCAAGAACAACTCTTTTATCTAGAGGTTTGCTAATCTTGCAATGCGTAGTGTGTGTGGCACAAGTAATGAGTGGATACACTTGATCAGATGTCCTCAACAGAACAGTAGGTCGGATTTGAAACAAGTAGGTCCTAGTGGATGAAACTAGTGGGCAGCTGTTGAGAACGATGTCTTATTTTTCTTGTTCAGTAGGTTATGCCACTTGAAGCAGGTAAGAGTCTTCCACGAGTGCTGGTTTCATGAACTGTGCTGTCACATAGATGAGTTGTATTATAAGCCCATTTCTATATACATGGGCGTGGGAGAGGCCTTCCATTAAACGTATGAATAAATGTATGATGCATATGTGGTTGAATGTGCGTATGCAGTGGAAATTGTTTAGCTTAATTAAGCATAGCAGCTTTAAGTGATGCACTTTGAATTTGTGATGCCACCAAAGTAACCTAACTTGGAAATAATAAATAAATCTCACAGCTAGGTGAGAAACAGAAACATGCATCAACAACAGCAACTGATTTTGTCATTTGCTTTGAGTGGCTTGTGCATTTGCAATTATGGATTCTGGTTTCTGGGCCAAACCGCTTCAGCCTTCATGGGCTAGTGTCCAGATGGTTCGGTCGATAATAGCAAAACAGGTGAAAAGGGACTATGGGATTTTCAACAGATGGAGAAAAGCAAGCCATTTCTATATTGCCTTGGCATATGTGCAGCAATATTACTCAATCGTTTTTTTTTAATCAAGGAACCACAATTTACAAATCGATGTAAAGAGAAGAATGACAAAAGAGCTGACACGTTCGTTTTCCAAAACACAGGGGAAGTAAGAAAAAATTAGAAGAGAGGAGAAAATAGAAGCAAGCTGCCTTAACAATGAAACCTCTTGTTATCATATGTTGAAAATGCTGGTAGAGAACTCAACATAATGGGCGTGTCCAACTTCCAGCCACTCAAAAACTTTTACAACTTCACCCAACAATTCAAGCAGATTAGATATTGATAGAGGCTGTCACCTGTTAGACACAAACGGTCGTCGATAATTGTCGCAAAACCAGTTTGCTGCCTCTAGGAAAAACAGAATGGGAAACCGCAACTTGCCATTTACAGTCTCCCAAGTGACAAGTCACCGGCATGATCATCCACCAACCAAAGCCCAAAATCACAGAAACACTTTATCTTCTCTTTAAACCCAATGAAGTAATTGTTGGAATGATGACATGCAAGCCTCTGGTTTCTTAAACCCATGTCTATGCTTTGAAGTGCAGCCAGCCAGAGGGGAATGCAACATGGGGCAAGACATACAGATCCACCTGCAATCATCATATTCATAAATAGAGATAGGACCAAACAGAAAGCATTATGTCTCCGTCGTAAATGCTGCCACACAACGAATAATCGTCATATTCAATTCCCCAATATCCTAATCATAAGCAATGAACTAGGATACACTCGATATCCGTAATGCATAATTTTTAAGTTTCAACGTGATTTGACCCTTACCAGAGCCAAGCTCCAATTCCATTCTGCGGCAAGAAAGAAGTGCAACAATCAGATGGATATCACACCTGGATAGCTTCAAACAAATGGTGGACATGCCATTAGTATCGCTGATTTAGATCACAAACTTATGGCCCCGTTAGCACAGAATGCTGATAAGAATGCAAATGCTGCTAGAAAGATTTCTCATCCACTCAATAACTATAAACCAGTGAACACTTGGTTTTTCGTACATGGCAGATTGCATAGAAATTCATAGACTCGTCCATAGGATGGAATTATGAAAGAGGAGAGAACTATACCTGAGAAGCAGATTTATGAGGGGTCTGTGAGTTGGGGCAGGTGGTACGAGGATCACATGTCCATGCCACCTGTGATTCACCTCCTACCGTGTTGCATTTCCTTCGCAATGACGATGTCAGTGTCCTCATATATGATAGGATCCCCTTGAGGTTGCATTTCCTCAGCAAAGACGATGTGGGTGTCCTCATATATGATAGGATCCCCTTGAGGAAGATCCTAATCGCGGACAGTAACAGGCAAAACAGAATAGAGAGAGAGAGAGAGAGAGAGAGAGAGAGAGAGAGAGAGAGAGAGAGCTGGCAAAGCTAACTGTAATTTTGGTCTA
>JAYJMB010007119.1:0-10478 GCA_036873735.1 Pouteria campechiana
GTAGCTTAAGAAGGGGGGAGGGGGGGCGCATGACTTAAGCTTTTGAAAATTATGGCCAAATTAAAATTCTATTGAGAATAAATGGAATAAGACACATAACATAAATGCAAAGGTATTTTTATGGTGGTTCTGCCCAACCTGCTACCTAATCCACTCTGTCAATCAGCCTCTCTTGCTGCACTCAGGTTTCACTAACAATGGTTGGTTGTCCCGAGTTCATCAACAAACTCTAGAACTGTTGGTTTCAAAGCACACCAATAAACTTATACAACCTTCATTTCTAAGCTCACCAACAAACTTATACAAATAGCAAGTCTCTACACATGCTGAAGCAAACTAATAGAAAGAAAAATTGTACAGGTATATGTCTTTGCTAAGGCTTATTGTACAATGATTGAATGAAAAATTAAAAAATGAATAAAGCGATTACAACTAATGATATCGAACTCTAGAAAATTGTGGATGATTGAGCTTTGAACACAGGTCTAAAATTAGCATGATGTAGTGGTGAAATCTTAGAAGAAAACTTAGGTAGAAGAAAATGCTTTGTTAATGCTCTTTCTTATTTTAATTTGCATGAATTGCTAACCTTCAATGATTTCTCACTTCACCTTTTATACTAGATTTTGAAATCTGCCCATTGAAGAAGATGATGTTCATTAAATATGAGCGAATCACAGAGATTTTTCAACCATTGAAACGTTCTCCTAGTTTAATACAGTCTGGAATAAGCATATATGTAAATTATATGGAATGGGACTAAGCTCACCAACAAACTTATATAAATAGCAAGTCTCTCTACTTGTCAAAGCAAATTAATAGATTGTATAGGTATATGTCTCTGCTTAGGCTAATTGTATAATGATTGAATGCAAAATTAATAAATGAATAAAGCAATTAGAACTAATGATATCAAACTCTAGAAAATTATGGATGTTTGAGCTTTGAACACAAATCCAAAATTAGCATGATGGAGTAATGAAATCTTGGAAGAAAACTTAGGTAGAAGCAAATTCTTTGTTAATGCTCTTTCTTATTTAGATTTGTTTGAATTGCTAACCTTGAACGATTTCTCACTTCTTCTTTTATACCAAAATCTGCCCATTGAAGAAGATGACATTCATTAAATATGAGTGAATCACAGAGATTTTTCAACCATTGAAAAGTTCTCTCGGGTTAATACAATCTAGAATAAGCATATATGGAATGGGACTAACCTCACTAACAAACTTATGTAAATAGTAAGTCTCTCTACTTGTCAAATCAAATTAATAGATTGTATAGGTATATGTCTCTACTTAGGCTATTTGTACAATGATTGAATGCAAAATTAATAAATCAATAAAGCAATTATAACTAATGATATCAAACTCTAGAAAATTGTGGATGTTTGAGCTTTGAATGCAGATTTGAAATCAGCACAATGGAATGGTGAAATCTTGGAAGAAAACTTTGGTAGAAGCAAATGCTCTATTAATGCTCTTTCTTATTTTGATTTGCTTGAATTGCTAACCTTGAACAATTTCTCACTTCTCCTTTTATACGAGATTTTGAAATCTGCCCATTGAAGAAGATGGCGTTCATTAAATATGAGTGAATCAAAGAGATTCTTCAACCGTTGAAACATTCTCCCGGGTTAATACAGTCTAGAATAAGCATATATGGAATGAGACTAAGATCACCAACAAACTTATGTAAATATCAAGTCTCTCTACTTGTCAAAGCAAATTAATAGATTGTATAGTTATTTGTCTCTACTTAGGCTAATTGTACAATGATTGAATGCAAAATGAATAAATGAATAAAGCAATTAGAACTAATGATACCAAACTCTAGAAAATTGTGGATGTTTGAGCTTTGAACGCAGATATGAAATCAACACAATGGAGTGGTGAAATCTTGGAAGAAAACTTAGGTAGATGCAAATGCTCTGTTAATGCTCTTTCTTATTTTGATTTGATTGAATTGCTAACCTTGAATGATTTCTCACTTCTACCTTTTTACTAAATTTTGAAATCTGCCCATTGAAGAAGATGACGTTCATTAAATATGAGTGAATGATAGAGATTTTTCAACCATTGAAAACTTCTCCCAAGTTAATACAGTCTGGAATAAGCATATATGGAATTATATGGAATGGAACTAAGCTCACCAAAAAACTTATATAAATAGCAAGTCTCTCTACTTGTCGAAGCAAATTAATAGATTGTATAGGTATATGTCTCTGCATAGGCTGATTGAATGCAAAATTAATAAAGAAAGTGGATTACCCTTAACTGACTTAAGTTATGGAATAAAATTTATCAGTAGTAAACTTCTGCACTTTAATGATTAAGAGATATGTGTTTTGAATGTAGTTCCAAATTGCTAATTTGGACTTGACTATATAAGGATTATAGCAAAAGAGAAGTGTGTTTGATACACACAAGGTAAGCAGGTTTATTTGTTAAAATACTTTTATTGAAATTGGAATCCTTCATTAAGGATATTATTCAATTGTATTATGAATTCATTCTTGGGATAACATTAGTATAGCATACTTTGGATATGTGCTACCTAAGAAAAATGGATAGTGAGAAGTCTAGAAGAATAGGACTAAGTAAGGTTGAAAGGAATAAATGCAATTGGGAAGTAGGATAGTATATGTGAAGTATTATATACTTCATAGAAAGTTATGAATCCATTACAAGATGATTAAAGAGGTTGTATTGGTTATCGAAGTATTTTAAAGGATAGGTGGAAATTAGTATATGAGAATCAAGGTTAAATAAAGTGAATTAAGAGGAAAATAAGGTGATTAAACAAAGGATTGAGAATGACACAAAAAATCAATTTTTCAGGAAAAATAGGTGGGCAACGAGGACCTTGCCATGGTAAGATGCTCAAAAAATTGGAGAAAAAGAGATAGCAAGGACTCTGTAGCAGCAAGGTGGTACCGTACTGCGGCAAGACATTGCTCTGCCATGACAAGGTATTGCTCTGCCGCGGCAAGCTTCCCCTATGAACAGTGAAATTTGTGTTTTGTGGCTTTGCACGGCAAGGTGCTGCTGTCAACAATAAATTTTAAAAAATTTTGATATTTTGTATATTTTGGCGATTTAAGTATTTTTATGACATTTTTACTAATTAAAAGTATGTTTTGTGGGAATATTTTGAAAAATAATTGACAAATAATGAGGGTGAGCGAAGGATGAAGTATGATGTTACAATACTTAATGGCTTAGTATATTCATGCATTAGTGTAAAATATGCAGTTGGAAATGATGTTTTGCTAAGTATATAATTGAGTTTGGTAACTTAATTGAGAATTGAGGACTTGTTTAGATAAATGCGATGTCATGATAAACATTGAATATTATAAGACTTATAGTATTGGGTTTGCAAATGGAATGGATGCATTATCATCTGATTATGAATTTCATATTCACTCAGGCATGAATTATAGTAAATTGGGTTTTGACACCTGTCGGGATGGTCATTTGGTTGTTGGGATCCCGCCCTTATTTGGGCTTTATTAGGGATACCGCCTTCTTGGCAAAGAGGTCTGATCAACCTATTATTTATAGGACTCCTCTGATTACTTAGTAGGTGTAAATGGGATACCTATGACCTTTGAGTTGTAATGAGGGTGAGATAATTTAAGTCTCATAACATTCATAATAGGAAAACTAGAATACACCAAAGTTGTAAGAAAGATGAGTCCATTTGATTGTGACATTGTGCATTTAGTTTGGTTTATGGCCTCCCGAATATGGTATTGATTGTTTTTAGACAAAATAAATTAAATGACTAGAAATGAATGGAATGCATTAGAAAAGATACAGATTGTAATGTAGATAGATATAAACAGATGTAGTGGACATCGTCGTTGATCTGTATTGTGGAATTTTGTTATTAATTCCATTCAATCCATGATAGTATAGTTCTATTGTAAACATATGAATTTGATTACATACATTCTATGTTTTACTTATTAATTTGATTTGTGCCTGCTTACTGGGTTACTCAGACTCACTGTATTTTACTTTGTTTTAGTTGACAGGCCAGAAGATGGACCCCATCGAGGGGTTGGAGCTCAGGAGAGGGATAAACCGTGATAATTAGAGTTTCTGTCTTTTTGAGATATTTTGGAATGTATATAAAGTGTGATTTATTTAGTATGGTAATGGTGTAAATAATGTAAATTTAAGTTTGTGAAGTATTTTAAGTTGTATGTCAATATTTAATTGGATGCGAGGATGATTTCCACACACTTTACTTTGACAGTGCGACTATAATCCTTGGCATATGTGGGTATTTGTGAATGCTATACAGGTATAAGAGGGTAAGTTCTGGGGAGACTCTAGCCGAGAGTCCTCCTTTTCCTACCTGAGTAATGCCTCAGGAAGTAGGGTGTTTCAGAGTGGTATCAAAGTGTGTAAGTCTGATACACAAAAGAATAGTTGAGATAAGTCTCAGAAATGTAATGGTAAAGGTGTTGGAAGTCAGTGATAGAATCACATGAATAGTTTTAGTTTAAAAGGGGGAACATTAGTATAACATGCAATTTGAATTTTATGTTGATAAATTAAATTGATATTTTGATATCATGTTGTTATATGATCCGATACTCTTCCTTATACAGTCATGGCACCAAGGAAGAGAGTGGACAAAGGTAAAGCCCCCATAATGGAGGAGGAGTCACCGAGAAGAACTACCCAGACTGAGCTATGAGGGTTATTATTAGAGAAACTCAGGCAAAAGCCTCCAAGGCAAATGAAATGCTGGGATTGACCCAAAATGAAGTTGAAGGAGGGGTAGTTGAACTTGAGAAAGGTCAAGGGGTAGAACCTGCTAGAGCAGATAGATCGGGCACTGCAATTCCTGGCATTGATGCAGTTCCATCTATGTTGCCTTCACCAATGCCCTAAGACTTGGGCACTATGATGATAATGATAGCTGTATTAGGAGGTAGGCAGAGGAGCCTCAATCGATGGCAAGGCCGTGGGTAAGGCCTCTAAGTGTCGAATTCGAAATGGGGCAACCATCCTAAAGACAGCAAGGCACGGGTCTGTATATGAAAGTTTTCCAAAGTATAAAACCTCTAACTTCTAAGAGCTAGAGGGACTATCGTGTGGTAAACAAATGCCTAGCTAGTATGGAAAAGGCATTTGCATATATGGAATGCCTAGAAGAGCATAAAGTATTATATGGAATTTGTTAGCTAGATGGTGAGGCAGAATAGTGGTGGCTCACTGAAAAATTGATAGTAGTTGGAAATGGCATAAGAATGGTATGGACTGATTTTAGGGAGAGATTACTCCACAAATATGTGCCAACTAATGAAAAAGCTAGGCGAGCTACTAAATTTCTGACATTATTGTAGGGTATGAAAATTGTAGAAGAATATGATGGATAGTTTAGATCTTTGAAATAATTTGTGCCATACCTAAACCAGCTCAGAAATTTCAGGAAGGATTGTGGTTAGATATCCAAGAGAAGTTAGCCCCACTCATGTTGAGTCGATATGAGGATATCTTAGAGCATGCTCATCTGGTAGAACGTGAGATAGAGGAATAGTCTAAATTTAGGGAGAGGTGACGCATGAGAGAAACCGAATAGGGGTGACGAACAAAGCAGAAAATTGAGCAGAGTGGTAGTACATTATCAGAGAAAATTTCTAATTATTGCAAGAAACTAGGACATTTAAATTTTGACTATCCAGTATAGTTGAAAAAACTAGGGGGAAGGCCGATTAGATCAACTCCAGGATAGATGAAAGAAATTAGTCAAGGATCGAGTTAGCCATGGGATGTGGGATAGCGAAGGCCATTCTCTTGTTTCGCTTCTAGTGAGACTGGTCATATTAGATGGAATTATCCTAATCAAGGAAGGAATGAAAGTGTAACTTCCTGAGCTCCATCTCAGCTGGAACGTGGAGGGGGTCAGATGTGAGGCAGAGCTCAAGGACCTGATGCAGTCACCTTCATTAACTGCAGTGGTACAGGCGACTAATGCTCAGGAAGCCTAGACCATGGGTCACATAATTGCTCGTAATCTTTTTGTGTGCAATTACATGGAATATGTTTTTTTTTTTATCTGGGTGCCTCTTAGTCTTTTATCTCTATTACATTTGTAAATAGAGTTGGATTATCTAAATACCTAATGTATCCTATGATAGAAGTATCCACTCCTTTGAAAGTAGTTAATATTGCTACAGAGCTATGTTATGAAATACCTATAGTAATTGAAAGTAGACAATTCTATGCTAATTTAATTATCTTGAATATGGAAGGTTTGGATATTATATTGGGTATGGATTGGCTAACCAAGTATGAAGCTAAAGTTGAGTGCAAAATCAAGCAAATAACTTTGAAGACCACTGATAAGGTAGAAATAACCTTTAAAAGTTCAATTAGGGTGAAGCTCCCAAGGTCATGTCAGCTATGAAAGCCTTTAGTCAATTGTGGAAAGGTGTGATGCATTCTTAGTTTTAGCTATCAACACCCACTCCGAACATCGACTACTTGAGTATATACCAGTAGTACAAGATTTTCCAGATGTATTCCCTTGTGAATTATCTGGATTGCCTCCTGAACAAGAAGTAGAGTTCTGTATTGATCTTCAACCCAGAGCAAATCCAATGTCTAACGCCCCATAGAGGATGACACCAATTGAATTAACAGAATTAAAAGTGCAATTACAGGACTTAATGGAAAAGGGATTTATCCTTCCTAGTGTGTCACCATGGGGTGCACTGGTGATGTTTGTGAAGAAGAAAGATGGGGGTCTTCGGGCATGCATCGATTATCGTGAACTGAATAAAGTCACCATCAAGAACAAATATCCTTTACCTAGAATAAATGATCTATTAGATCAGTTGCATGGAGCAACGGTATTCTCAAAAATTGATTTACAGTTAGAGTATCATCAATTGAAGGTTGAGCCTTCAAATGTTTAGAAGACTGCATTTAGAACACGATATGGGCATTATGAATTTCTAGTGATGTCATTCGTATTAACAAATGCTCTAGCTGTCTTCATGGATTTAATGAATAGGGTATTCAAACGCTACTTGGATCAGTTTTTAATTATTTTCATTGATGATATTTTGATGTATTCAAGGGATAGAGAGAGTCATGAAGTACATTTGAGAATGGTTTTATAGAGACTTAGAGAAGAAAAACTTTATGCAAAATTGAAGAAGTGTGACTTTTGGATGAATAGTGTAGCTTTTCTAGGTCATCTAATTTCAAGAGATGGCATTTCTATGGATCCTCATAAAATAGAAGTTATAGTGAATTGGCCTAGACCAAGCACCATGACTGAGGTCAGGAGTTTTCTGGAATTAGCCAGGTATTATCGGAGATTTGTCGACGGATTTTCCACAATAGCCTTGCAACTTACAAAGTTAACTCAGAGAGGAGTTTTATTTGAATGGGATGAGAAGTGTGAAACATTTTTTAAGAATTAAAAATATGGTTAATGGAAGCACCAATTCTTGCAATTCCATTAGGCCCAGGTAGATTGGTGATATACAGTAATGCCTAAAAGGAAGGATTGGGTTGTGTTCTGATGCAAAATGGCAAAGTGATAGCTTATGCATCATGTCAGTTATGACCTCATCAGCATAACTATCTGACTCATGATTTGGAGTTTGTGGTAGTAGTGTTTTCTTTAAAAATGTAGAGACGCTACTTTTATGGGGAAAAATGTGATGTATACATAGATAATAAAATTTTGAAATACATCATTACTCAGAAAGAGTTGAATATGAGGCAGGGAAGATGGCTATAACTATTAGAAGATTATGATTTGAACATTCACTACCATCTTGGCAAAGCAAATGTTGTAGTTGATGCTTTGAGTAGGAAATTCAGAAGCAGTCTAGCATGTATGTTAACCTAAAAGAAAGAATTATTTGAAGAATTAAGAAGTATGGATTTACAAGTTGAGATAAAAGGAGTAGTGATCCAGTTGTGTCAGTTACACATTCAGCCTACTTTGATAGATAAGATTCGAGTAACACAAGAAGAGTCAGTAGAATAAGAATTTCAGAAATTGAAATTGCAAGTATAGCAAAATGAGCTGCTAGACTTCTCTATTGGTGCAGACCATCTTATGAGGTATAGGAATCAGATAGTTTTTCCTAAGGGATCAGTGTTGGTACAAATGGTAATTGAGGAAGCACACTACTCCCCTTATACTGTGCATCTTGGTGGCAATAAAATGCATCACGATTTGAAATCTTTGTACTAGTGGAATGGGATGAAAAATGATATTGCTAAATATGTGGCTAAGTGTCTAACATGCCAAAGAGTGAAAGCAGAACATCAAAGACCAAGCGAATTTCTACAATACATTGAACTTCCTGAGTGGAAATGGACAGATATAACAATGGACTTTATCATTGGTCTACCAAAGACAGTTGCTGGGTTTGCTAGCATTTGGGTCATTGTGGATAGATTGACTAAAGTAGCTCACTTTATATAGTTAAAACTGCATTTACTGCTGAGAAGTATGCTTAGATTTATTAGAGGGAAATTGTAAGATTACATGGTGTGCCCAAAGTGATTATCTAAGATAGAGGATCAGTGTTCACTTCAAAATTCTGGAAAGCGCTACACAAGGCTATGGGGACACACCTAGATTTTAGTAGCACTTATCACCCCCAAATAGATGAGCAGACAGAGTGAGTGAATCAACAGTTGAAAAACATGCTTAGAGCTTGCACTCTAGAATGGGGCAAAACTTGGAGCTAGTACTTATCATTGATCGAATTCACATATATTAATAGTTATCATTCTAATATCCAAATGGCTCTTTTTGAGGCACTATATGGGCGTAAATGCAGATCTCCACTATATTGGACTGAGGTAGGTGAGACTGCCTTAGTAAGGCCAGAGATGATTACTGACACAGTCGGAAAAGATCCGTATTGTTCAGTTCAGCTAGAAGAGTTATGCAGACATAAGAAGGCATGACTTGGAATTTCAGGTAGGAGATAAAGTCTTCTTAAAAATATCTCTAATAAAGGGTGTAGTACAGTTTGGTACCAAGGACAAACTGAGCCTGAGGGATATTGGTTCCTATGAAATTTTGGATTCGTTTAGCAAAGTATTGTATCGTATTGCATTGCCACCATTATTGAGTGGAATCCATGATGTCTTCCATGTATCTTCACTAAGAAAGTATGAACCAGATTCATTTCACATCTTAGCACTGGAAGAAATTTAAATTAAAGAAAACCTATAATATATAGAATAGCCAGTTTGAATATTGGATACCAAGGAAAAATAGTTGAGGAACAAGGTCATTCATTTAGTAAAAGTACAATGGAAAAACCATTCAGAAGAGGAAGCAACTTGGAAACTGAAAGAATGTGATGAGATCTAATTACCCCACTAGTTTGTATAAGTTTTGAGGACAAAACTTTTTGTAAAGGGGGTAGAATGTAAGACCATGAAATTTCTAAAATAGAAAAGAACTATAATACAGTGTATCAAGGGATAATATAAATGAAAAATTATGATAAGTATGATGAAGAGAATTGAGTACTATAAGAAATGGGAAGAAATTTAAGTGTCAAAAAAAGTCAGAATACAACATAAGTGGGCCGCTTGTACTTCCGTTGATTTGCACCGTCAGAGCATTATGAGAGATGGAGCTTAAATTGCTCCACCAGCTCCATCTTTTAGCCCCAGCAATATCTAGACCTCCCCTTTCATTCCCAAGCTCAGAGAAACCATGTTTCATATGAAAATTTATAGATTTAGTTGGGGATATTGATGATAAATAGCTTAGCAACACTCCAGTAACAAGCAAACATCAAATTCAACAGATAGAGATCGTGAAAGTTGAAGAACAGACTGGGGTTTCATCTTGCAACTAGATTCGATGGATTTCAATTGGAGTAAACTAAGTGGTAAGCCATCTCCATCATTTATTAATCGTTCTAGTGGCAAGAATTTCTAAATTCTAGGTTTTAGAGTAAATTTTTAGAATTTATGAGTTAGGGTTTAAAGGGAAAACCTGAATTTGATACTGAACTAAATGTTTTGAATGTGGATTTTGGTAGGAGTTGAGTTCAAATGTATTAATAAGTTATTTAGAATAGAAATCCCAACTTTTGAATGATGAGCATATAGGATTTTAGAAATTGCATTCTAAATGTTTGATGAAATAATATGAAATGAAGTACAATATGATTAAAGTATGTTAGTGAATCTATGATTAGTGTTTTTCATTGAAGATTAAATAAGAAGGTGGATTACCCTTAACAAACTTAAGTTATGGAATAAATTTATAAGTAGTAAACTTCTGCACTTTAATGATTAAGAGATATGGTAGGAGTTCCAAATTGCTAATTTGGACTTGGCTATATAAGGATTATAGCAAAAGAGAAGTGTGTCTGATACACACAAGGTAAGCAGGTTTATTTGTTTAAATACTTTTACTGAAATTGGAATCCTTCATTAAGGATATTATTCAATTGTATT
>JAYJMB010007121.1:0-10476 GCA_036873735.1 Pouteria campechiana
TGGCATATTATAGACTCATCATAAATTCCCACCCCCCCAAACGCCCCCCCCCCCCTTGAGCTACCATTTTGCAAGCGACCAACAAGATAGATGACATCCCAAAATTCTTATGAGTGTATGGATAGATACGAGGCAATATATATTCTGAGTTTCTCCTGAATGTTACAAGTGTATGGACTGATGATTAACGGGGATAAGGATTATCCCATATTTGTTTTCCTCTTGTCATATGTATTCTAAGTATGATTCTTAGGGATATCAAGTATCCCTTGGTTTACACTAATTGGTGTTTCTTAGAGTGTGACAGATTGTTATATGAGGATCATGGATATCATCTTGATGTGAATGTGTGTATTGATGGAATGGGAAGCATTCCATGATGAGGTGTATAGGTATAGTAAACATAATTGACATATGCATGTATGGCATAAGATGATATAGTATGTTGTGTTGGAATGGCATAGTTGTGATATTATACACCTAAATGGTGTAGGTTGTTGTATGGGAATTATGAGTACTTGGTCCTCATGGTAGATTGCATTGGTATGAATTTATGTATCTTGTGTTTTACATCTCAGGATGAGATGTCTGCATTGCATTCATGATTCTTTGACACCACGACAGAATGGTCATTATATTTATATTCATGTTTTGGTATGACATATATTATTTTGGATTAATTATTATTTACTAAGTGCCTACTTACTGAGTTCACCCAAGACTCATGCCTTCTTATGCTTATTTTTTTTAGTTGACAAGTCAGGTAAATAATCTCAATTGTGGATTGGGATTGGTGAGCAAGATTTGAAGATGCCCTCCTCGTGGTATAAAGATTTGGAATTGTAATTCCATAGTGGAATTGTATAATTGTATTTAAGATTTCAATTAATGTATAAAAGAGATGTAGTGGCATGTCATAACAAATTATGTTGGTTCCATTTAGATGGTGACTTAAGAGGGGGGTGAACTGAGTCTTTAAAATTTTTGGCCAGATAAAGGTTAAAGTGTAAGAGTAAACAAATGACTAATCACACAATGTACTTAGACTAGTATTTTTATAGTGTTTATCCCTTTACTTGGGTTCCTACTCCACTTCTCTGAGTTAGCCTTACTTACTAAACTCAGGTTCCACTAACATCTTCTTTGATCAGTAATCTCCTGATCAAACAAATACACATGTTGGTTTCTAAGCTCACCAACTAACTTATACAAATACCAAGCAAGTATTCTACTTGCTTTCACTACATAGAGGCAAGTTCACAAACTTGCAAAGATATGCAGAAATAAATGTGTACAAGTATTAATGCCTCTAGTAGGCTTATTTTGTACAAAATTTGAAAGCAGTAAACATAAGTAATATGACACTAAAATCAGTAGGATTCAATCTCCAGAAGGGGTTGAATGAATCGCTTTGAATGATTCTTTGAATGAACTACAGTGGAGTTGAAATCATGGAAGAAAAGCATTAAAGACTTAGTAAATGCTCTCTCATATTTTCTGGTGTAAAACTGTTATATATTATTTCAATCTTCACATAACTTCTATTATATTGAGATCTCTAACTTTCCTCTACTGTGGTAGGTGAGATAATTAAATGATGAGAAATGTTTGAATTTATAACCATTGTAAATGTTGAGAAATGTTTGAATTTATAACTGTTGTACCTTTAGCAAGGTTTTGGAGGCTATGAATTAGCTTCAGATCCTCTGATCTTTAAGAGATAGGTAGTTTCTTCACACACTTCACACATTTCTATATCTTTGAATGCTCCAAAGATATGTTTCGGAGGCTCCGAAATGGCATGACCAAAACAACTCATGTCGGGAGAGGCTCCAAAGGAATTGACTCCGAACTCTAAAATGTTTCTCTGTCTCTAAAGTAAATATTCAGTGACTCTGAGGAAAACTAACTCTAAACTCTAAAGTGCTTGTTTTCTAACTCCAATAATTCATATTTACTGAAGAGTGTTCTGTTAACTCAGAAGGTTATCGTTCATTGTCTTTGAAATGTTTTGTTGACTCTGAAGAACTTAACTTAGCCCCAAATCTTGTAAGCTCATGACTTCAAAGTGCTTTAACTATCTCCGAAGGTTTTGAGTTTGTAACTCTGAAGCAACTTGATTGACTTCGAAGCAATTGACTTAACTCTAAAGCTTGTAAGCTTTTGACTCTGAAGTGCATTAACTAATTTTGAAGTATTTGAGCTCTTGACTCCAAAGTAATAGAAGTACTCTGAAGTTATTTTTCTTTGTCTCTGAAGTGCTTCATTACATTTTTGCTAAATCTGACAGTTGTGACTTCATGATCCCGAAAAATTATTGCATTGTCTTTGAAGCTTTCCAGTGAATTTGAAGCGCATTTGCTTGACTCTGACGTTTGTGACTTCATGACTCCGAAGAGTTAATCTCCTATCTCTAAAATGTATGAACAACTTTAAAGAGTTCACCTCTTGTCTCTAAAGTGCTTTGATCAACTTCGAAAGTATGAAATTTAAAACCAAAGTTGACTCCAAAGCTTTCTTGAAACTTTAAACTTTCTATTTTCTTCTTTTAAGTATATCTGTGATTTATATACTTAGATTTCTTAAGCATTTACTTGGTTTCTTCCTTTGATCATCATGAAGATTATTCCCAAGTTAAGTATTGGAAAATATTTTTACAAAATACTTGAGAATGAATTATTAGTACCTTAATGTTTCACTCATGTTTTTACTCATTATCAAAACATGGTTGGTTAAGAATGTTCATCATCAAAATCAAGTTATTTTAAGAGTATATGTTCAATATTCTCCTCCTTTTTGATGATGATAAAACATTAAGTGATGCACTTTTCAAAACTTATCTAACAATGTATTTAAAGCAACTTAATTGCATGAGTTTCAATAAAATTTTATTAATTCAGTGCAACACCCCCTGAATGGGTGCTAAAATTTCAACTTGGATTCAAGCAAAATTTTCATACATTCAACACATCATAAAAGAATTTCATAAATAAAAAATTTCATAAATTTAGTACATTTCTCTCCCTTTTTGTCATAATCAAAATGGTGGAAAGAAAAAAAAGTAAAATTCATATCCTTTCATGACCAAAATTTTTAAATACAAAACATGATCAAAGTTTTATACATACAGAATTCCTCACAGAGGATATATAAGAGAATACAAAAATATATATATATATATTAGATAGAGAAAAATATAATGTGGAGGCTATATAATTAGTGGGATGGTTTGGGCTTTCTCTTATAGGTTTTAGAAAAAGATTTAAGTTTAGGTTGAGAAGTTGATGGGGTAGGAGATGACTTGGGTCTTTTTGTTGGAGGTTATGGAATGAAAAATGGATCCTTTAGGATTGCAAAAGGGGTTTCATGGGTGTATGCTATGGGTACACAATTACAAACATAAATGAAATCAATATGCTCTCTAAATTGTGGATCTAGAAACTTAGGAAAGACTACAGGAGTCCCTTTTAATAGGGCTTCTGTATTGACATTCATTCGAGTTGCATACTCTTGATAGTATATGGTTATTCTAGAGAGGAGCCTCTTGTGTTCCTTTGAAGGTGGAATCCTTGGCTTCCTCTTGGGTTTAGAGGAGGATGGCTGAGATAATGATGTAGAAGATGATGTTTTTGGTTTTGGAATTACAGGATGTTTTCTAGGGGTTTTGGTTTTTGTAGAAGGTGGTGGTGAATGGACTGATTAAGACTAAATTTGTCATATCCTATGGTGGAGAGAAGGATCAGATAGTTGTGGATATGGAAGAGGAAGATCATCAGCGACGGCTTGAAGATTTGCAGTTTTGTAGAATGAGAGTTCTTCCTTAGTAATAAAAAAACATTGATGAGGACTTGAGGGAGATGGAAAAGTGATTCTGGGTTTTCTTGAAGCTAGTAGTAAATCAAGAAGTTTCTCAGAATATATTTGAAGTATTGACTCTCTATTAGGAATTTGAATTTTCTGGCCCTCTGGAGGAAATGGTGGATTTGGAAGAACTTGAATCCTATACAAAATGTTGGGATCCTCAAGTTTAGAAAATGGAAATTCTTGAGGAGAGAGAATGATGGACTGAGAGAGAAACATCCTAACAACCTTCAAGTTAAGTTTTGATCTACCCTCAAACTTAGATGTTGTCATCCTGATTGGATTTGAGATACGAAGGATATCAGGATTATCAACAACTGGTCTTGGAGGAGACTATGGAGGACTTTGTGGAGGAGTAGGAGGTCTTCTCCACTTTGGACGAATTGAAGGACCATTCCATTCTAGTGGAATGTCTTCAATCCATTCAAGAATTACCTCTCTCGAGTGATAAAGATCAAGCTAAGTCCAGTCTAGCCATATTGCTACCCTGGGGGAAGAAAATGAATTGGATAGAGTGAAACTATGAAATATTTCCATATTTGAAAATAGCTCAACATGGATTGACTTCAGGAGATGGAACTGATGGTGGCTATTTTGGAGGATGAGAAGAGGTGATTTAAGTAGGTTGACTCATAAGTTGAGCAACATCTAGAATTTTAGGAGATGATGGATGAGGAGACTATGTGGGGGAAGGCATCACTATTATGGGAGAGTTGGTTCTAAATGGAGAGAAGTGATGTGGAAGTGAAGACAAATGAGTGGGAGGTGGAGAGAATTGAGGATGATAAGTTTGACTTCTAAATGACTCTGCTAGAGATTATAGAGAGTCAAGTTGTTGATCAATCTTATCAACTCTCTAGATCATGGATGACATGACATTATTAAGTCTTTCATCCATTATGTTAAGTTTATGATCCATTTTGTTCATTTGAAGAGCTAGAGTAGACAGAAAGTATTCAATATTTTTGAATCTATCTTCTATCTGGTGTGGGATGGATTGTGTAGTGGGGATTGATGAAGTGGTTGGTGTGGATGGTTAATGAGAATGAGTGGGTCTTATGGGTGATGGGGATCTGATGGGTGTGAAGGAGGTAGGGGTTGCTGTTGTTGCTGTTTCATATTCTTCTCTTAAAATTTCTTCTGACTCCTCATTTCTTACTGCTTCTCTTGGAGTCTCTCTTTTCTTCTGTTTTATGTTATCTTATCTCATTGTACTTTCTTCTTCTTCTTCTAGCTCTAGTCTGGATCTCTTTAGTTGAGTTTCTCTTCTTGGCTTTTCACTGATCTAGCCTTGTGAGGTTTTCTTGAAACCTATTCTTTTCAGTCTTCTCATCAATTTTGTTTGAGACTCTTGAGATTCTCTTTATTCCTCAAAAAAATTGACACCTACTTCCCTCATTAGCTTGTTTAGAGCCATTTCATAAGGGAAAGGGAATCTTGAAGTGTTTTTGACTGAGTAAATATGATCTGACATCAGTTTTGCCAGATCCACTCTCCTTCCATTCTTAAGAGTCCCTAGTATTCTTCCATCCTTCTCTGACACATCTCCTATGGCTCCCTTTCTTGGATACACATTATTTATTACCATCATGTAGGCCAGTTTAAGATTTAAACTCAGATGGCTAGAGTGGAGATAATTCTCTCTCTCATCTATTTCTACTCTAGCTAAATCAAAAAATAGTCTCTGTCTCGTTGGCCATTCTGAATCAGCTTCTACCAGAGGACGATTAAAACACCTTCTTAAACTATCTATTGATACATCTACTTCTACTTCTCCTATCCATGATCTCTCAATTCTAATGTTAATGTTGCATGTAAGAGCTCTGACAAGTCTCGAATAGAAATTGTCTCTAAGACTCACATATTGTCCATCGTTGGTATCTAAACCAATCACATACTTTCAAGTTCATGTCATTTTTTCCAAAAACATCAAAACTAAAGACTCTTCTTTTGATAATTTTCCTATCATGATATCTTTCCATATACTTAGAGTAATCAGACTCAATATTCAGAAATGTTACCTCAAGTGTATTTGTCTCAGGTCTAACTCTCTTGGCTACTCTCTATTCTAAATACTCTTCTCTTTATTTCATTTTTGCATCTATTGAGTTGGTGGTTCCCTTTCTTCTCACCATTACAGCAGTAGAGAATTGGGTTTTGAATGCTATGAGTATTTTTCGGACTAAGATTAGAAGAAGTCTAATGGAGATGTTATGATGGAAAGATTGGTTGGGTGAAGGAATTTGAATCAAGTAGGAAGGTGGAGGGTTTCTCTGAAAGGGGTTCTTCGGGAGCTTGAAGAGAGGGGTTTTAAGTTTTTAAAGGTTTTTGCATAGCTAAATAGGGTTTCAGGATTTAAGTTTCTCTGAAATGCTATTAGAGGCTCCGAAGAGAAGATGTGCGATCTTTGGTGGCAACGATTGTTATGATTCGGTGACTCTGAAGCTTTACTTTGAAGGTGACATAATCTATCGGAGGCCATGAAATGAATTTCAAAGATACCGAAGTTTTATTTTGTAGTCATGGAATTCTTTGGAGGCATTTTAGTGTGTATTCGAAGGGTCCGAAAGATGTTTTGGAGGCTCCAAAATGTTGCAAATTTTCAAATTTGTTCTTTTTGTGAAATTTTTTTTTCTAGAATAATCAATAAGGAACATATTTTCCAACATATAGGTATCCTATTTATTTCAATTTAAGCATTTGGATATAAAACACCTTATTCTTTTCTTAACTTACACCTTATTCTTTTCTTAACTTACTAAATCTATCTTCTGGTAGAGGTTTAGTAAAGATTTTTATTAATTGATTTTTAGTAGGCACAAATTTTAAACAGATGTTATGATTTTGAACATGATCTCTGATAAAATGGTGCCTTATTTCTATATATTTTATTCTGGAATATAAAACTGGATTCTTTATCAGAATAATAGCACTAGTGTTGTCACATCTTATAAGAATATTAATAAAGTTAAGACCAAAATCATTTAATTATTGTTTCATCCAAAGGATCTGAGCATAACAACTACCAACTGCTATATACTCTTCTTTAGCAATTGATAGTGTCATAGATGTCTGTTTCTTAGAAAACCATGATATGATCATGCTTCCTAGAAACTGACAAGATTCTAAAGTACTCTTTCTGTCTACTTTATATCCAACAAAATCTATATCTGAGCACCCTACTTAATTAAAATCAAAACCTTTTAGATACCACAAACCAAGGCTTGGTGTGTCTAAAAGGTATTTAAAGATTCTCTTTACAGCAATTATGTGTGACTCTTTGGGATCTAACTAAAATTTAGTACACATGCAAACACTAAACATTATATTTGGTTTACTTGTAGTCAAATATAATACTGATCTTATCATGCTTCTATAGATTTTGTTATATACTGATTTACCTCTTTCATCTTTATCCATCTTTATTGAAGTGCTCATTAGTATTCTATATCTTTTACCATCTTCAATTTTGAACTTCTTCAGAAGTTCCTTTGTATATTTGACTTGGTGAATGAAGATTCCTTCTTTCTCTTGTTTGATTTGTAGTCCCAAGAAGAAATTGAGTTCACTAATAAAGCTCATTTCAAATTCTCTCTGCATTAGAAAACTCTTGGCAAAGATTTTCATTAGTTGCACCAAATATTATATCATCAATATAAATTTGAACTATAAGCATATCTTTCTTTGTATGCTTAATAAAGAGAGTGATATCCATTTTACCCCCTGAAAAACCTTTTTCAATCAAAAATTTTCTTAGCCTCTCATGCCAAGTTCCAGGAGCTTGTTTCAAACCATAGAGGGCTTTCTTGAGTTTCAACATATAATTTGTATAATGAGGATCTTCAAACCTAGAGGGTTATTCCCCATATACCTCTTAATTGATGAAGAATGCACTTTTTACATCCATTTGATATAGTTTAAAATCCATATATGATGCAAATGCAAGAGCATTCTAATAGTTTCAATCCTTGCAACAGGAGTGTATAACTCTTCAAAGTTAATATCTTCTTCTTGACAATAACCCTTTGCAACTAATCTCGCCTTATTTTTCAACATAATTCCTAATTCATCTAGTTTTTTCTTAAAGACCCATTTTGTTCATATAACATATTGATGATTTGGTCTTGAAACAATAGTCCACACATCATTTCTTTTAAATTAATCTAATTCTTCTTGCATAGCTAAAATCCAATTTTCATCCTCTAATGCTTGGTCTATGTAAGTTAGTTCTAAATGAGCATGCATAAACCTCCAATCTTTGGGAAGAGATGAGTTACCTTCCTCATTTACCTTTATTGTGGATGGTTCAACTTCATCCAATGTTGTCTCTGATTGTGGAGCTTCTACTTGATTATCATGTAGTCTTAGTTTCTCCACACTTGTTGAAGGATTATCTATTTTATCATTAAAATTACTATTTCTTTTTATAGAGTTAGTATGTTTATTGAATTTAACATGGATGGATTCCTCTACAATCTTAAGTCTCAAGTTGTATACTCTAAATGCTTTGCTAACAATGGAATAACCTGAAAATATACCTGGATCATATCTACTATCAAATTTTCCAAGATTTTCTTTGCCATTGTTGAGAATAAAGCACTTACAACCAAAGGTATGAAAATATGAAATATTTAGTTTCTTACCATAGTATAATTCAAATGGAGTTTTGTAAAGTATGGATCTAGCAAAGATTCTGTTAATAATATAAAATGCGATGTTCATTGCTTCAGCCCAAAAATACTGTGGAAGGTTGTATTCACTCAAAATTATTCTTGCTATCTTTTGCAAGAATCTGTTATTTCTTTCAGCTACTCTATTCTGTTGGGGTGTTCTTGGTGTAGAGAATGTTTGAAGAATCCCATTATTTTTACAAAAATTAGTAAATTTATAATTTTCAAACTCTCCACCATGATCACTCCTTATGACAATAATATGAGAGCTTTATTCATTCTGTACATGTTTGAAAAATACTTCAAAGAATGAAAAAGCTTCATCTTTGGATGCTAGAAACATTATCTAAGTAAATCTACTATAGTTATCCATAATGACATATGTGTAATGTTTCCCTCTAAGGCTTTTTATCCTTGTTGGTCTAACTAAATCTATATATAGCAATTGAAGGGGTTTGGTTGTATATACTTCTTTGTTTGACTTGAATAATTCTTTTGCTTGTCAAGCATCACACAACTTATTATCAAATTTGAATTTTTGTAAGCCAATAAATAGATATTTATTATATAATCTTTTCATTAGATTTTTGTTAGCATGTCTTAGTCTTCTATGTCATAACATAGGTTCATTATCATTTACAACAAGACACTTAGCTTGAATATCAAAATGATCAACCAAATATATATTTTCATGCCTTCTACCATATATTATAACTGATTGAGACTTATCTAGTACAGAACAAAATTGAGATTCAAACACAACTTTGTAGCCTTTGTCACAAAACTGACTTATGCTAATAAGATTGTGTTTCAATCCTTCTAATAAAAATATATTTGAAATTATAGTAGATAATTGTTGGCCGACCTTACCGATCTCAACACCTTTACGATTATCACCATAGGTTACTATTCCACCAGAATTCATTTGCAACTCCCCTATTCCCTTTCATGTGCCTTAAGCAACCACTATCGATACACCATGTATTACACTTTGTGGCTCCCAAACACACCTACATAGATAAATTTAAGACTTAGTACCCATTTGGGAATGGGTCTAGGTGGGTTAGTTGCAGCTAACATTGGTTCCCATTGTTTCTTGGGCAATATTGTTTTAACTAAAGGAGTTTGGGTTGCATTTAGTGCATTTGCAACCGTCTTTATAACCCAAATAGTAATCTATTTAGGCTCAACTTTTCTATGTTGTTGTTGTCCACCTCTCTTCTTTGGCTTCATTCTTAACAAGGTGGAAGTCAATGTCTTTTTCAGAGCATTATTTTCAACTATAACTTGCTCAAGTATGCTAATGGTATTGTTACTACTATTGATCTTGGAATTTTCTTCCTTGGTTATGGACTATTCATTTGTAATTCTTTTGAGCTCCTTTTTAGTCTCTTTGTACTTATCTTTCAAAGTCATAAAATCTGAATATATACTTTTAACATTTTTTCATGACTGGGAGTTTCAGAATTAGAATTTACCTACTTTTCATGGATTTCCATGAATTTGATTTCTGTATGAAGTTCATCTTGAATGCTTTTGCTTAGAGAGAGTTCGCTGATTTGAGCTTCATGTTCTTCTTCTTCCTCAATCTCACTTTCATTTATTATATTCTCCAACATCTCCCATGATGCTAAAGCTTTCTTTTTCTTTTGAAATTTTTTGCTTGTTCTGTTGTTATTGTTGTTGCTACTGCTATTGTTCTTCCTATCAAAGTAAGAGTTGTACCTCTTCTTTTGTTGATCATTTTGTCTTTTGTCTGGTTCTGGATAGTCAAACTTTATGTGTCTAGGTTTTCCACAATTGTAACAAGTGGGTGGTTCTTTCTTTCTATCGTTTCTTCCAAAGTCGTTCCTTGAACTATTTTCAAATTTTTTCTTCTTTAGCATGGATTTAGATCTTCTTGTAATCATTATCATTTGCTTGTCAACATGTCCACTTGTGGATT
>JAYJMB010007123.1:0-10475 GCA_036873735.1 Pouteria campechiana
CAAATTTGTCGTGCTTTGAAACGCCGTTTACGGGGCAAGTACCGTCTGAAAGCTAGTGCGCAGTATCCTCCAAGAACTGTTGTCTATTTCGGCTTTTTTTGTTTTTTAATTTTTCTTTTACCTTCTTATCCCTGAGTTGGCTTAAAAAATGGTAAAAAGTGATATATGCAAATTAAAAATAATATCATGCCAGAAAATGATATCATTTGTAGAATGAATAAGATGGGAATACATGAGAACACGAAGCTGTTAATTAAGTAAATAAAGTTAAAAAATATCAAAATAAATTAAAAATATAATTAATAATAATAAATATAATTACTATACTAATTAAAATTAATATATATATATTACATTTATTCATTGTTTTCAAAAAATGAAGTTCCATAGTCGTTTATATATTATACATCTTAAAAATGCCGGGTTAAAGGTATTTGAATGGCTGAATGAATTATGGCACCGGTAGTGGGTGGCTGGTGGACGGAGCAGGTGGCACTCTGGAATCGCTGCGCTGAGGCTGTTAAACTGTTTAACATAGCATCCCAGCACCAAAAGATCTGCAACGTCCACCATGTACCAAATGGCCTAAAATAGCCCTACACTTGTCAGCATATAAAAATAGCAGACGCCAATGCCAAACCTATGGCAGCTTTTCGGCCTGAGTTTGTACCGTGTTTTTATCGCAGCAGCCACGACAATAAAGCACCGAATGCGCACTAGCTGGCTCATGACGGCAGTGAAAGCAGTAAGAAAAACTGTTCGCACGTACCAAACGCGTGAAAGTGAGGGGAAATTCGACCAACTTGGCATGAGCGAAAATGCTCCGTATTTAAAGCGTTGCATCGCGTTTCCCGTCCAACCGGCTCTGCCGGTCCATGTCAAGTGGGACCCACTGATGGGTCGGACAACCCGGATTCTTCTTCGGGGCCCGGTCTTTTGTAGTGGGGCCCACGCTATCCTGGACTCTCCCCACCTCGATTTATACCGCCCTAGGCTCTGCCCTCTTCTGCCCTCGGCAATTGCCATAACCGACACCGGTCAGTACCATTTCTCACACTTTCCTTTCCCTTACTCTAGAAATCTTCTTCCCAGCGCAAGAAAAATAGAGCAAATCTCATTCTTCTACTTAAATAGCGACACAGACCTTTCCGAAGTCGCTAATTATTTCAGATTCTGCTGTTTGCCTGCCTTACTTGCGAATCCGATCGCATTTAATCCGTTTCCCTACGATACAGAGGTATGCTCTTCAATTTTGGGGCAGAATTGATCTGATCTTCGCACATACGTTTGGATTTCTGTTGGTATGCGGTGTTTGTGTTATGTGTAGGAATTAGTGATTTCTATTGTCGATAGGAGTCTGTGTTCATTTTTACCAATCTCTTCTATCTTTATCAGTGGAGAGATTTGTTTAGTCATTTTATTTCTTTGAATTTGCGATTTCGTTTTTGCTTTTGCGTGGTCTTCGTACTATATTTATTTTTTCTGCTGAGATTCTTCGCGTCTTGCTTCATGTTTGTGCGTCGCGCGTTTCGTCTCCGTCGTCTTGCATTTTTAATCGCTCCGCTTTGGTCTGTTTACGACTATTAGCGCCTGTTTCCGTAACGGCGACTGCGGTTTGTAGAGATGTTGGACAACCTACCGACCGACTGCTTAACGGCAATACCCGCATTCTATAGCATCCGACTTGGCCATTTTTACCATTAGTGACCTGCCGTTGTCATTTACTGTTATGACGCCGTTATAACTGTATGTTATGGAGCTTACTGTTAGAAGACTATTTGCCATACCAAAAAATTACTCAGGCCTTGGCATTTTCGAAATGAATTTTGTGAATTCCGAGGTTCAAGTGTTATATGTGTTTGGTTTATCCTATTACTGTATGTTTGGCATTTCTATTCGAAGATTAGGCTTCTTGGCTTCGCATTTTATCAATCTCCGTTTGATTGTCAGCAGAATGGCGCAGTTCGATAACGATGAACTCGAATACATGGTTGATGGGTATTATGACATGGCTGAGTTCGACGACGATAATGATTTCTTTGGAGACGAAAACCGCAATCAAAGGAATGATGAAGACTCCGAGTTTGAAGATGACGGTGTGGACGTGGTAAGGGTTGTATGAATTTGGATGTGAAATATAAGTCGGTTACAGTTTTTTGTTTTTGCTTTCTCAGCATTTGAAGTGTTTCTGGTTTCCTAATTCTCAGAGCAAGCAGAAGACAGATACCTCTGCTTTGGAGGCCCGGAATGGAAAAGATATTCAAGGGATTCCATGGGAGAGGTTGAATTTCACCAGGGACAAGTACCGTGAGACGAGATTGAAGCAATACAAGAATTACGAGAACCTCTCCCGCTCCAGGGAGGAGCTCGAAAAGGTTAGATTGTAGCCTTCTTGATTAGCCATAGGAGTCTTGTTGTATTTAATGGGAAGATTTGGCGCATGGGTTGCTATATATTTTTTCGTCATTCTTTACCAACTACTGAATAATTTTTCCTGTGTCATTCATGGATCTGTTGATATCTTGTGATTTTTTGGAAGTTCAAGCGGTGACGGGTGTCATTTTCTAAAAACGGATCATAAAAAATTGAAGGCTTTTTCTCCTTGTTTGTCATATGCTTTATAATTTTTTCATTAGATCTTATGTAGTGGCAGTAGCAATTACTAGGGTTGTGGTTTAGACGTTTTCATATAATTTTTCTTGGTACTATAAAAAAATTCAGTGTGATTTTTTCCCCGAGCGTTGCACGTTGCAGAGGATACCTATGAAAGGGCTGCTCTGATCGTACCTTTGTTTATTAATCTTTTGCTCGTTTGATTATTACAAATTCATGTTTTCTGCATTTGCCCGGGATACCCAGAATGTAGAAACGCCTGGCGGAATTTTTTCTCCTAAATGTAACAAATCAAGAGAATGGGCAAGTGGTTAATCATATTTCTTGTTTCGACAGCTTGGATGAATCTAATTACTTCTCACCTTTGCAGCAGGAGTGCAAGCAGGCGGAAATGAAAAGCACCTTATATGACTTCCAGTTCAATACACGGATTGTCAAATCAACAATTGTGCATTTTCAGGTAGAGATCTCTTGTCCAATAACGCTTACAGTATTGCCTTTTGTGTGTTCTTTCCAGAACAAAATGGTTTATGAGTGCTTTTTTGTTAACAACCTAGGCAAGGCATGGCTGAAAAATTCACTTTGTTTTTCGGTTAACAACCAAGGAGGATTGCTTTTGAAGGCACTTACTCAGTTGATGATAACTAACTTTGGTTTTCCTAGGAAGCATCATCCAGTTATCTTAGAATGTTGTTAATGGCTGATTTGTCATCTGGCAACAATTAGATTTTATCATTTTGGTTTATAGTGTCTCTTCCATTCCTGATTTATCCCACCACTCTATGGAGTGTTTCTTGAGCGAATTAACTGCTTTTTAGTCCATCAATTTAGTTTGATATTGATCTGAAGATATAGCACCCACATTATTTACTTCAAAGATCTCTGATGGATAATTATTCGACCAGTTACGAGTTGTGTTAAACTACATAGAACAAAATGAATGTGGATGCTGTTCCTTGCAGGCTTAAAACTTGGATATGTGATGCTGGGCTCTACCCTCGAAACTTTCTCTTTTTGAAGAGTAATTATGGAAGTTGCATCTAATGCATTCATTCTTTCTGATAGGTTTTGATGGCTCCTATTTAGAAGAAAGGTTTTCATTATTTAATGGCCATACTGTTACTGTAGAGAATGGTTTATGGCGATTAAGAACTGGCGTTGTGTTGCACGTGCGCTTCTTAAGTTTTCAAAGTTTTGCAGGTCTTATATCATATTGTTGTTAGTGTCATAAAGAATTTTTTGCACCCATACTATAGCCATTTCTGGGTAAATGAAGTTTTTATACTCCCAATCATCATTGTGCCTCTAGGAAGGTAAGCAGTTTTTTATATTTGTAACTCAAAATTTTCTGCATGTGGTGGTGATTTCATCAACTCATATACTTAACTGTTACTGGGTAAGTATTTCAGACTTAGGGTTTTGGCCCACTTAGGCCAAAGCATTAAAACCCTTGCCTGGCTAGGGTACTGATGAATGGGTTAACTTGAATTCAACATCTATGACAAAAGAAATTGTATACTTCACCATTTACTGTTGTTTCCTTGCTTGCAGTTCTGCTAATTGTTATTTAGCAGCAAATTGCTATGAATAGTCCAGTTTAGTGAAGCACTGTGGTGATAGCCTCTTAGATTTGGATCTTTCATTTTCTTTAACTTGATCACAGTCCCTGGGGGTCCATGAGTCAATCTCAGCAAAACAGTGTGCCACTAGCCTGTTGAACTTGGATCCTTAATTCGTTTCAAGTTTCAACTTGACAGTAGTCCCTGGGGTTCCATATGTGGTGATAAAGTGCAGGCGCTATTGTCGTCATGTTGCTGCAATACACCAGCACTGGATATTTTTACACAAATAAGTCAGGATGATCTTACTCCTCCAAAATAGGGGGAAAAACACCAAACATGCTCTTAGTGCTTTTTGGATCAGTTTCCTAAGGGTGCAGCAGCATCTTTTATCAAAATAGTTGTTGATGCATGTATGATATATATTTTCTTTGTTTTGTAGCCATTGATGATTAAGCTGCAGGGCAGGTGTGTTGGCTCCATAAATCTGAAATGCGCTGTATTTTTTTTTTCCCATTTAAAATAGGCAATATGTTTTAGCTATTTAACTTGTCTGAGAAGGTGACACTTCAACAATTAATTTTTTGGGGGGAGAGAAACACGCCCTTTCGGTTTTGCAGGCCTACTAAAAGTTCACTGATTGTGTTCATTGATAAACAACTATTGAAGTTTGATCATTGGGGCATGGAATTGTTAGCACCACCTCTCTCCAAGCGGAGGTGATTTTTAAAAATGTACTTAAACCTGGGTAACTGGTATTTTGATCATTAGTATTTGGATGATGTCTGGTTTTCATGCATGGTATGAGAAGAAAGCATCTTCAATCTGTCAATCATTGGTTGCTGCAATTAATTTCTTGATGTAGGTGGCTTAGTTTATGAGTCTGAACTCCAAAGTGATTCATTTTAGTATTATTTGTTCTATGCTGAAATGAAACTCCTAGCTGTATCTTAGTTGTTACCCAGTCAAAAACTCTCCCTGGAAATGATTGCATACTTTGGTTTGTATGGATGAGATCATGGGCTGAATTATACTGTTACTGCCACTTATGCGGCTCCTGTGCATCCAACAATAAATGCTCCAGAAAGTGTGAACCACAATTTATCTGTGTTGTAATAAACCATGGAATATACAATTTGACCTGTGGCTCGTTGTGCTTTACCATATGTTTATTGGCGCCAGAGTGGAATTTTGCCCATGCCCTTTTGTCGTTACATCCAATGGAAACAGAGGACATTACTTGGTTGCAGGTGCACATGAGTCTTGGGGGACAAATTTTTGCAGTCTATAATTTCTGTTTGAGCATTTTTTATGCAAAACATTTCAGTATTTAGTTACATCTTGTTGTGCACCTATCCTAGCAATAGTTTGTTATACATCCTATGTGGCTGTTGATCCGCTAAAAGTGCATAATCATAGAATTTAATGAACTGTTGCTAAGAGATTCTGTTTCAAGCCTTTAATGATGCCAATTTCATTAGGCAAACTACTATGCTTTATTTACTTCTAACCATTTGATGTGCATTCTAATCCCTTCCTATATGGCATTTAGGAGAGGATATTCATGTAATCTTACTATGACAGCCCTATAAGCAGGTTGGGAGTCCTGAGCAGCTGGCGGGATAAGGCGAGCCTATCCATATGGTATGATAGGAATTTGTTTATGTGTTTAAGAGGCCTCTGTAACAGCTCATTCTCCCAGGATTTGTTAGCACATCCAGGAGATGGAAGGGGCTACAGTAGTTAAAAAATTATCATACTTCAGTTTATGTGGGTGCCATCTCAGGAATCTGTTGCATCTGCAGCCAAGTTCCATTCATTTGCTGCTGTGTAGTTGGATCAATTGTTGTCACTAGTATGATCCATGAATTGCCTTAAAAACCTCTAATATCGGCTTCTTCTTCTTTGTTCTTTTTTTTTTTTTTTTTTTTTTTGAAAATTACATGGGATGGTTTGGTTGATGGAATGCCATTTGATAATTTCCTCATTCTATGCCATTAATTGTTTAATCTCTGTTCATGATGAATGTGTATGCTTGCTGGGACATTCGCATCACTGTAGTGCATTGCTGATGGCATATTGAATTCTTTCTTGCATTTCAATCTATCGTGATTCACCTACACTGCATTTGAATGTGCTTTTGCAAGTTTGTGCAGTGAATGAGACAAACTTTAATTCAACTACATCAATGTGTCTACTCTATGATATCAAACACGTTTGGAATTACTTGTCTACGATCATAAGGCCTCTCTTGAAGTCAGAATATTTATGAAGTACAAGAAACCATCATTTTAATCTATACATGGTTTGGTGAAATATTGCTTGATGCTGTGCCATAGGAAAGTATACACGGTAATTGAACCAGGCTAGCTCAAGCTGCCCCAGCGTCAGTCATTGCAGATACTTAACAATGCAAGGATAACAATAAATAGCCTACGCCTGTGTGGATTTTATCTACAGCTAAATCTGTATCCTACCAAAGATACTTGTGTACTGATGTTTGGCAATGTAACATTTCTTGCATGATTTCAGTAATAATGGTTAGCTCAAGCTGCCCCCTGTCAGTCATTGCAGATACTTACCAATGCAAGGATAACAATAATTAGCCTAGGCCTGTGTGGATTTTATCTACAGCTAAATCTGTATCCTACCAAAGATACTTGTGGACTGATGTTTGGCAATGTAGCATTTCTTGCATGATTTCAGTAATAATGTATTTATTTTGTGCAACATCAGTTCTAGTGTCTCCTTTGAATGAGATTGAGAGTATGGCAGTGGAATGTAGGCCATGTTTGTCCTCATTAATTCTCTAATTATTCTATAAGTCCAACAACACAACGGTGCCCATTCATTTGCTAGTGCTGGACAGTTTGAAAATCAGTACAGTGCCTAACTTCTTCAAATATTATGAGTTGAATGATATTTCAAATCCCCTAGTCTTAGTTTTTATTTTACCAAGTAATTTATTTTAATGTTTTTATCATCTATTTTGGCCAAAATGATGGATCCTCTGCATTATTCTCCTGCAGCTAAGAAATCTGTTGTGGGCGACATCAAAGCACGATGTCTACCTAATGCAGAATTATTCTGTTATGCACTGGTCATCACTGCTCCGAAGAGGCAAGGAAGTACTCAATGTTGCCGGACCAATCGTGCCAACTGTGGTGAGGACCTTTTCCAAAACTCAAAAACTGTGAACTACCAATCAATTCTTTTTTCTTTGCAAATCCGGCTGACTGGATTTCATTTTGATTCAATGCAGAAACACCGCAGTTCTTTAGCTCAGCCTGTTTCAAGAGCACAGATCAGCACCATGGCTGTGGAAGACAATATGTTGGTAGCTGGTGGTTTCCAAGGGGAGCTTATCTGCAAGGTACTGTGATATCTGAACATGCATCTAGTCTATGATGCATTCGGCCCATTAGCTGAGTAGTGTTGGGTGCTTTTTCAGTTTCTGAATCAACCTGGAGTGGCCTTCTGCACAAAAATAACCACTGATGAGAACGCCATCACCAATGCAGTGGACATCTATCGCGCTTCCAAGTAAGAACTTTGCTCCTACTTTAAATAATAGTAGAAATATTCAAAAGGGCATTTTCTGATGGATTCTTCTGTAGTGGTTCAACCCGGTTGATGACTGCAAACAATGATTCCCATGTAAGAATATTCGACACTGAGAGGTTCTCCTTGCTTAATCGCTTGTCCTTCCCCTGGTCCGTTAATGTGAGTATGCACAAAGGATTTCGAAACCTAGTAGACTATGATTGATTTTATCTGGAAATGGTCAATCTAACTTTCCCCATGTTGAAGCTATGCAATCTCACCATGTTTGCTGATTCAATGCAGAACACATCTGTCAGCCCAGATGGTAAGCTTATGGCTGTTCTGGGGGATAGTGCTGATTGCCTGGTCGCCGATGCACAGTGCGGAAAGGTTGGCATCTCACATTCTCACAATGATGATCTCTAGCTCTAGTGCAGTGTATTTGTGATGTGGTGACCTTATTTTTTCTTGTTTCTGAATGGTTCAGACTATTGCGACACTGAAAGGCCACCTGGATTATTCGTTTTCATCAGCGTGGCACCCCACTGGAAATATCCTGGCCACTGGAAATCAGGACACCACTTGCCGGCTATGGGATGTGAGGAATCTCTCCACATCTTTGGCTGTCCTCAAGGGAAGGATGGGAGCAATCCGAGCCATCAAGTTCACGTCAGATGGGCGTTTCATGGCCATGGCAGAGCCAGCAGACTTTGTTCACATCTTTGATACAGGTTCTGGTTACTGCAAAGGCCAGGAAATTGATCTATTTGGTGAGATTGCGGGGATATCATTCAGCCCTGATACAGAGGCTCTTTTTGTGGGGGTGGCGGACCGCACCTATGGCAGCCTGCTAGAGTTCAAGAGGCGGCGCAGTCTATATGTAGACTCTCTCATCTGAAGGCGAGGATGCATTGACGGCTTCTGTTTCAGTGACTCAACTCTATGCAAGGGGATATTTGTACAAAGAGCCGGTTGAAGGGGACGGTATAAAAGATGGAGCTAGTAGCTGAGATGGATGATGGTGGATCTTTCTTTGGAAGTCGCATGTTTCACCTTTATACCAATTCGCTCGTGATTGTAAGGTGTGGTCGATACAACCTCGATTCAGCCCTCATGATTGGTTGACCTTACAAGATTGTTCCTTGTTGCTTTTACTTATTTCGTTAAGGTGTGGGATGGGGTGAGGAGTTTCTTTTGTAAAGAGGTCAAAATTTTAATTTGTTTGCGTGTGAATGTATATATGTAGGAAAGAGGGGATTGATCAGTTTCAGTTTTATTGTTTTTGCTCTAATTATATGAATGTCGTTTTGACTAATCCATCGATGTGGCAGTTGTGTTCCCTTTCATTATTCTAGCGATGCTCTGATGTCTTTCCTGTACGTACGTAAATACCAGAGCTGTGTACGGTGGACAGCAGAAAGCATAACTTGAGAGGATGAACGATGGGGCGATTAAGCAGTATTTTAGCCAATTCGGCAACCACGGTAGGATTAAATGAAGAGCGTCTAGAATGTAAATTCGAATAAAGGCGTGCTGAGTTGTTAATAGCTGGGTGTTGTAATTGAAATATTAATGAGGATGATAATTGATGGAACAGGTCACGCATGGAAACGATCGTCACTGTGAAAAGGATCATGGCTAGCTCGGGAATGATTTCCCTGGACCTCGCTTTAGAAGGGGTTTTGACAAACATCAGGGATGCATGCCCTACCGTCTCGAGGACTTGCGCCGTCACAAGAATTACCCGCACAGCCTGACGCTTTGCTGGGTCCGAGGAGGCTGAAGGATCCGCCACAAGAATTGAATGGTCGGACCTACTGTTTAAGTCTCGTTAAAATTACTTTTTGAGAATTATGTGCGAAGAAAAAATATCAGACTGGAGGTAATTCCAGCATGGGTGCTCTGACGCTCAATAACAGACTTTAGTAAAGATTACGAGGAATAGGGAGAGTTTGCTTTCAGAAAGCTTATACCTAATATATTTATAGTTGAACATTAAAAAAATATGCACGTAGAGATCTATGTAATCCTTACATAGATAATATGAGAATTTTTAAGAGATGCATCCTAGTTTTTTTGAGATTTTCTTTTAGGGAATGGTTAAAGAGTTCTATAAAACTGCATTGTAGTTGGAAAAGATTTCTCATTAAAATAGATATTTGACGTGGCTTGATGCCAGCTGAATAATAGATATTCAGTGTTAGAGTTTCGTAATAGAAACTAGGTCGTGTGAAAATCATTCCAGGCAAAACACACTAATATATCCAGCAACTCATTCAAAATTGATTTCGGCCTTGGCTCATAATCTAAAATAAAAAAGCGCTATAGATCTATGATTCAACCTTGTTTATAATTGCAATATCTCTAATTTTAGCTAATATGAAGTATTATTTGCTTTGAGCCTACTAAATCCTATTGGCATTTAAAGCCTACATGTTTTTCTCTTTTGGGCCAACTTTTAAATCCCAAAATGCCTTATCATAACTTGTTACAATTCACACTTAATTCACTTGATTTCAAATAGTCAAATTATAGTTTGGTAAGAAAGTTTCAAAATCAATATAACTTGAAAAAAGTTCAAGGGTGAACCATAACAAGATATTGATAAACACTTTTTGGGCTAAAGAGTTAAGTTGAAAGGAAATAGCTATACTTGCAAGGGGGATCTGGTGGACCAAAGTTAGTGGGTCCAAAGCATATTCATTCATATTGGCTAGAGCTATGATTGGATAGAAAGTGCTAGAGAGAGAGAGAGAGAGA
>JAYJMB010007125.1:0-10474 GCA_036873735.1 Pouteria campechiana
AATGGTGAGGAAATTTTTAGCAAACCAGATCATTGGCCCCATTTCAAAGGCAAGAATCCACAAACATTGTGTGGAATGATGGACTACCATTTATGCTCTCATCTAATACATTCACTGCAACGGGAAATGAAACAGCTCAAACCAAAATTGTAGAATCGGCTACAATCTGCTAGCGGCAGACGTTAACTCCCGCTTTATTTGATCCCTCAAAACTCTCCTCAATAGCTTGTTTGAAGCTGTTCGAGGAAACTCAGGAATAATTTTAACAAAGCTCACCTGCGCAACGGCAAAAAACAGATAAATTCTTTCTGAGTTAACAATTTATTCCCAAGGATTGCTTATTGAACATGTTAAGAAATGCAGGATCATGGAGTGGCATCAGAACAGCAATGCAGTCTGAGTCAGCCCCTGGTTTTCAAATCCAGAGCATTGACCTGATGTGCCACATTGCTGAGGAGGGCTGCTTCAGAGCAGGAAGGATTATAAAGTAGGAGTATTGTGTTATTACAGTCTGGAATTTTTTGGGTCATTAGGGATCCATGTGTTTCCCCATCAGACAGAATTACACCGACCACTGAGCTGTGGGCGCCACTAGACTTGAGCTGGAGGGCGTCCTAAAATTATGGCCTTGTTCTAGTGTATCTCTGTGGTCATGGGATATGAGGCTTTCATGTTGGAACTTGATTTGGAATGAAGGAACCAAATATTCCAAAGAGGACAGCACATGAGTCATACCTTAAATAGAGGATTGAGGTTACTCTGGATAGCTTTTGAAAATTTTGCTTTCAGCAGATCTGCATTGCACTTTGATCTACCCTTTAATACCACTAAGATAACTAGTTGCTCTGGTCCGCTGGTTCCCGTTTTAATGCTAACTGCAGCTGTCTCTAATATATTCTCATCTGCTGTGTTACAGACGCGCTCAATTTCAACTGAACTTGTCTGCATACAAGAAATCCATCCAGGGCTTAGGATATGATACTTGCATGGTAAGTGCTTAATGGTTATGAATAGAAAGAGGAGCAGTCACCTTGATACCGCCCAGATTCATGGTGTCATCTGCTCGACCCTGAACTATGATATATCCTCCAGCGGTTCGCTGAATTATATCTCCATGTCTTCTGAGTTGCTGCCAACAGTGGAGAAGCCATTTTATAACACAGTGATCCAAGAACTGGAACTACTATAAAAGCAATTCAACACAAATGTGATGCTTCAAATGATCAGGAACATTGAACTTATTTTATGGGGCAAACAGAGCTGGCTTTGCTCATGACTTTGTTAGCCATGCAAGCATGGACCGTGGGTATAGTTCCATACCCATTTGGCATGGCTGTTTCAGTATAAAACCAATACCCAAAACAGATATCAAATGTACAAATGTAATGTTATGCATTTAGGCATCTTTCAATATAAAGGAATATGGATTCAATGACTGGGTTGCCTGGATGTTGATTTCTTCAATAAATGGTGGGTATCTCAGAATATAGAGATGATACAAAAAGCTGAAGCATTCACACTTTGAATAGGTTGATATCACAATATCGAATGGGACATTCTACTCATTGAAATGTAAATGAAGTAGGTTCAAGTAATTAGATAAAATGTAACAATCACAGAAGTTGATTGATAGAGAATCAGATATCTATTTCTTGGAAGTCAACATGAAAATATTTCATTGTGCAAAATTATTAATTTATTAAGTGATGAGTTATATAACAGAATTGGACAAATTCAATACAAGTCTCAAAAGTCATACCATTCCTCTATACATTGGCATGCCCTCAAAGTAAACCTTCTCATGATCAGCATTCAACAATCTATCAGTTGCTCCCATATAAACTGGAAACAAACCCACTTCTCCAACACATGGTTTGCCATCTGGCTGTAATGTAGATAATCATAGAGCTTCATTTGTTAAACTTCCAACCAGCTATATCCTCTAGAAAATACAATACATGCTGGAATTATATGACCTATTACCAAGATTCCCTCAGGTTCTGCCAGTTTGAAGAAGCAGGGACGTTTTCTCTGTATGTCTTATGGCCCTACTGCGGTTGGTAGGATCCTTGATTTTCAGGTTGGAATATAGCAGCCAATGAACTCTCTTCCCTTATTTCATTTGAAACAAAGACAAATCAACTTTACATTTGCCGTTATGGGTCAAATGATTAAGGTTGTATATCAAACAAGAGTTTCACTGCTAAAGGTCCTGAGGCCACGATTCCTTGGATTGGTGATCATATAATTCATCAAGATCACAGCAAGGTAGAAGAATTTCTCACATAAGGAACCCCATGCTCATCAAAGATAACAATTCCTGTTGTTAGTGATGGTGAGCTGAATGCTCCAAAGGCCTGTGGTTGCAATAAGCTCCCTTGAATGTAAGAGGATGCAAGTTCTGTGCCGCCACAGCATTCAATAATAGGTTTATAGAAAGCCCGCGAAGAAAGCCACAAGTCATCATCAACATTGGAGGCTTCCCCTGTAGAAGCAAATAACCTGCATATAAAAATATAAAGTTCTCAGAGATTTACGTGCTGACAATGTCAATTTTAGTAGAGATTCAAAATTACCTAATCTTGGTCCAATCAAGCCCTTCCATGCACCTAGAGCTCTTCCAGGCTTTGACTAAGCTTGGCACTGTACCCAACATAGTTACACCAGCATCCTAACCATGGTCAAAGGATATCAGTCTTAGCTAAATAATTTAATAAAGATTATTTTTTTCTTGATATATTTTGGATAATAGAAATCAGAGCTTTATTTAATCAAAAAATAAGAACATGCTGCTGTAATCACTTTTGTGGGACCCCAAATCTGTCCAACAAGTTGAGCTAGCCAATAGCCAATGGATAGCATTGAAACAATGCTCTCAATCTTAAATAAGATATACATCAAAAAAAGCAGATTTTGTTAGGAGGTGAAGGGTGATTGGCATTTGATGCATAGACAATCTTGATTCAGGGGCCATGCCAATTAAGAAAATCTAGGAACTTGGAACAACAGTGACTTTTGGTGCTTATAACCTGGACAAATTTGCCAAAGTCACGACCAAGAGGAGATCCATGGTATATGGCCAGAGTAGCACCACTCAAGAAGCACGAATACAGTAGAATTGGTCCCATCACCCATCCTAAATTTGTGGGCCAGACCCAAACATCTCTGACCTGGGCATCAACATGTGCCCATGCATCAGCTGCACATCGAATTGGAGACACCTGGGTCCATGGAATAGCTTTTGGATCTCCTATAGGAAGTTGAAGAAACAGAGAGATCAGTTGAAAGAAATACAAAAAGGAGTTCATCTTAAGGAGCAGGAAAAAGGAGCTTAGCAAGTTGTCTACCTGTGGTTCCTGAAGAGAAGAGAATATTAGTTACGGCATCCATTGGTTGATAAACTGGAGAATGTTGATTTGGTCTGTAAGAACAGAATCACATATAGAATTTTCAGGCATACATGAGATGGATATTCCCAAGATGTGCATGCCAGTGATTATCTTTGGGACTGGATTGCTATTTGTCCAATTCGCTTTCATTGTATTTGGTCATAGGTCTAATAAGTTTTGAGTCCGGTCTGAGATCCAACTATATTGTTGTGATCTAGAAGTTTACAGTCCATACCCATTCAATGAGAAATCCCAATAATCAAATTATCCAATATGTTCTACTGAAAGTTTATTTCTAATCAGAGAGAGAATTTGGACACCTTGGGAGATGGTCCACATGTGATAGAAAACCTTTCCATGACAAATCATGTTCCCTTAATTTTACTCCTGGCTCCTTTCTAGCAGCAGGAATCACAATAGCTCTACATGGGCAATCTTCAATGACACGACTACAACCAAAAAAAGAAAAAGGAAAACAGTGAGGTAGTCAAACCCATAACTAAAAGGAGTGCGGGCTATTGAAACAGAAGTTATATCATTATCAGTACCCAAGATGCTAACCCTTGAACCATCCCTTGCAAATGGATGTTTTACATAGATAAATTGCTTTGCCAATGAAATAAAATATTATCATGGACATCAACAAAGGATAAAGCATCACGGTCATGACCTGAGTAAGCTGCAGGATTAAAGCATACCAACTACAGTATTGAAAGTGTATACTAAACTTTCATATACAGTATGAATCTTGAAATGCATGAAACATACAGATAGGGCAGATGGTGAGATGATCTATAACAAATGCATCTGTTTTTTTTTTCTTTTTTCTCTTTTTAATAAAAAGATGGCTCACAATTAGCTACCAAACAGTCATTTATCTCCACTCGCTACCTACCTTACAATGAAATGATTAACTGAATTAACACTTCAAGTACTATGTTGACATGACCATAGAGACTACTTGGATGTTATAAGCACCCAGCACTACTTGATGTTTCATCTGGGATCTTAGTCTTTTCAGCACTATTTGACATTTCATTTGGAATCTTAGTCTTTTAAGCACTACTTGAGGTTTCATTTGGTATTTTAGTCTTTTTTCTTAACTGTCAAGATCAAAGCTAGACATGCATTTACCTTTAGTTCATCAATAAGATCACATAGTTCACAAAATATGGCATTGATACTCTGCTACAAGGAACAAGCCCTACCTGTACAAGGGAAATTTTTGCCCTCCTCTTACTATAAAATCCTGACAATGTACAAAGCAAAAGTAACATATCAATATTGACACTGTATGTCCTTTAAAAAACAAACAAATAAAACATGCAACTCAAAGAGATGCATGTGTGAGAGAGAGTTCTCTAGGGTTCCAGCCCTAGCTTTTGTTGCTTCTCTACAAATGAAAAAAACAAGGAAGAGAAAAAGGAAAGAGTTAAAATGAATAAACCACTGGAGATAACAGAATATTCTCATAAAGATTGTAAACAAGGAAACAACTCCAATTCAATGTTGGAGTTAAGCTGCACTCAAATGTACACTCCAAATCTTGAAACAGCATATTAATTTAAGAAGTCTCTTACAATTGGTGAGAATAATAGTTGTTTCTTAGCATTATGGTCTATTTAGTGATGTCACAATTCATTGTTCCAAGCCATTGTTACAAATAGCGTCACGCAATATGGTAATATGGTGGACTTTCTCCTGAGTTATGAACTGATAAGTAGGGGTGTAAATCAGTTTGGGTTCAACTTGAACCTGACTGGCCCAACCCGAAAATGGGTTGGTTTGGCTTGGCAATTTAGGAAATCGGGTTTGACCCAACCTGATCTGGAAAATAGGGTCAGTGTGGGTTGAAGGGTAGGGCAACCCGAATTAACCCAACCTGATTTGGATATATATATATATATATATATAATATGAGCAAACAGCCCCTTCCGTCATTTCCCTGCCTTAATCGTTAATATATATTTGGTTTCTAGATACAATTAGCAACATTTTGATCGTGCTTTGGTTAGAAAAAATTGCTTCTATAAATGATGTTGGGTTGTTGTCTCTGTTGCCCCAGCTGCATAGCTTTCACAGATTATATTTGAACTGTTCACTAAACCATTTTCCCTGTAGCTACTTGGCAAATATCCTTCTTTCATTGGCCTAGCAGAAACAGAAGATAGAAACAAATTCCTTACATCATTAAACTGCTTCCCAGATTTATCTCAAGATCTCAATTACTATGGACTTGTTAATAGTATGCAGTGGAGTCATCTCATGGTCATGTACTCGTGTTGGTATCTTATGGCATGATGATATAGTTAGTCATTGTGAACCTTTAGATGTTGATTCTATTTTGAAAATTGAAGTTTACAAGAGACTTAATTCACATAGCAAAAGCTCATTGACACATTTTCAAGATTGGCATCACTATGTTATTCTCCATTCTAAGTAGTGGAAAAAAATATTATGCAATAATCATGTGCAAAAGCATAGTGAATCCATGTACATAGTGCAATAATCACTACACCTTTTCTCTCTATGATTTGATCTAGACTTTGTTTGATTTGAATCCTAGTTTAGTGGACTTTTGTTTAGTTGAGTGAACTTATTTAAGGAAGAATTTATGTTAATGACATTTTTAGATTTTCCTAATTCCATTTAGATTGCTTTCTATGTTTATAGGTTGATTTGTGGTATTGCTTTTATCCTATTATGCATTTGACTCATATACTTGCCTAACTTTCTAAGATGAATATATATTATTTAATATTTTTTAACCTCAATTATCAACCCGAATTCAACCCAAAACCGACCAGATTTTCTTAGTGTTGAGTTTACCCCAACCCGAACCGATTTACACCCCTATTGATAAGGCACACTGCACTACAAAAAAAAAAAAAAAATTCCAGCCTTGATCCACTTCAGTGCTAGGCCTGATTTTCATGTCCTGAAAAAAGTTGAATTGGTTTTGGGCCACAAGAATCTAATGTCTGCTGCATTAGGTGCTTTTAGATAAGTCAGGCATATGTTTTGTAACACAAATATCATGATATTTAATGATCCTTGAATCAGGTATGGTGATGCTTTGAAGTTTGAACCAAATTGGACTGATTATTCATGGAATTTCATGATACTTGATGCAAGCAAACATAACAGCAAAAAATTCATTGGATAAGGTGCAACCAAACATGCAATCAAATATAGGTAAAGCTATTTCACATACAGTCTATGTTTTTGGTCCTTTACAGAAAAAACTATGGAGAAAATCAAAACCATAGAACCATATAAAAATGAGGAAGATTACCTGAGTGAAGATGCCCTTTGCTTTAGACACACGCAATCGGCTTGCAATTTCCTTTGATGCAAAACTATCAGCTATTGATACAACAACCATTCCGGCCAGAATAATTGCCAGGTATATGATAACTGCATTGACTGTCATTGGCATATCGATTGCAATTGCATCACCCTTGTGAAATAGTGCATCCAGTGCATTAGCAACCAACCTGTAAACGATATAATTCAAATTGGATGGCAGCTATGGTTAACAAGATGAAAATAACCAAATTGTCGTTTGTTTCTGCCTAAATTCTACTTCAAGTGGAAATTGAATTGAGAAGTATTAGTTTTTGCTCTTCTCCCTTGATTAACATGAATAATCATGGTTCAGTTAATTTTTTAATCCAAAGAAAGACTCATCTTCAGAAAAAAGACAACTGCGCCTAAGCTCTCCTTACTGAAGGAGCTAATATCTCGACCCATAAGTCAGCTGAAGGATTTGATTATTTTTCAGATATAATGGGATAGATGGTTCGACTCATACATTACTTGTTCCCGCATTTCCCTCAACAGCATATAATTGACAGGAGAGTCGTCATGACCTTCATCCCTCCATATAATAGCTACACTGTTGTCCTTCTTGTTGGGGACATTAGTCGGTAATAGACAACATTCAGCAATATTAAGAAGTGAACCAGGAAACCACACTCCCCCACGCCTTGATTTGTCAGTAGCATCTAGAATACATTTCGGCTCTTCACGGAATATCACCGAAAGCTCTTTCACAACAATGGACCGGTATACCTGAAATTTGTCAATAACAACCATCATCGATCACTGAAACAACCATTTACCATCTTATAAAAAACAATGTGTTTGGTTAAATCTGTGACTTAGCAAACTTTTCAGGTGAGCTTGAAAAAGATGAACAATGCTGGTATTGAGAAAACAAATTCAACCGTTAAAATACAAATAACTGTGATCTATTCCAAATTCATTATTGCAAACAAACACAGCCGAAGATCAAACAGAACATTATCTATCTATAATGGTTGACAGTTGCTTTCTTTGTTACTGCTGATGAAAACTAATGGCTTTGAACTGACTAATGAGATTAGTTTTACCTCAGGATGATCTACTGAAAACTGATAAAATAGGCGGAAACTTGAGATAGGATCTCGATATGATGGTCCTAAGAGCTTTGGACCATGGGTTTCAATCAGACGCCCCAGATTTGAGTGCTTGACAGTCGTCCTGCCAAATCAGATGGCATAGAATCAACACGAAATGATATCATTTGAATAATGAATTACAAAAAGCGGATATCCAGCATGAGATGGGGCTGACTTTCAGTTGTCTAGACTGCCCAACTAGTTGACCACAGTGGCTGAACTTTTCATAGAATAGCACTGCTGTGTTTGGACAATCTAACGGAGCCATTTTAATCGTCCATTTGAAGCCGGTGACCAAGCAGGGACCGGCAACCATCCTATCAGTGTTTGAGCTTGCTATTCCAGCCATCAATCAGGGTCTGACCAACTCTTTTGTAGCTCAAACCTGAGTATTCAACACATGCTACCATGAATATGAAGTCAAATTAGTTCATTATATTAATTTTCCAACTATTTCTTATGTTATTAGTAATGATTGGGTTTATCTCGAGTTGGTGATCGTCGGAAATTTCTGTCCTCCCATGATTTCCTAACATTTTCCTATGATTATAAGCCAACTTCCCATATCCATGATAATTTGTTTGGAGGCCCACTTGAATTCCTGCTGTAAATTATTTTTAGCAGGTAAGTAGAAAATAATATGTAAAATATTTTGTCCGATTGGATGGACCCAAAATAGAGCGGGGCTCCCACTGCGACCGAGGTTGGACGGTTGGAGAACTACCTAGCCTACCTTGCGAAGAGAGTCTGCAACCCGGGGTTCCAAAGATCCGCGTCCGGGTTGGCCCTCTCTCCTTAATGGAATAAAAAAGGCGGGGGTCACCAATGGCGGAGTTGGATCTCACTCCCTCATGCAGGGAGCTGGCATGCGCAGTAGTGGATGCCCACGCCTGTAGGCATGTGTGACCTTGGTTTATCTAAATTTAGTAGCCGGCATCTTCCACGCAAATAGAATACTTGCAGTGCTTGCAGTGAGTATATATTAATACTTGAATATATTAATCTAAGCAGATTATTTTAATTAAATAAATAAAGTTTACTCTAATGATTTATCGAAAGGTCTGATCGAGGATCCGGTTGTTTAGGTAGTCAAAGGTGAGCTAGAAAATCTACCTAGCAATAGAAACTTCGTTGGTCGATTTTGTACCGCTCAGTTGGTGCGATGCCTTTCGCGCGGCCGAAAGCAAACCTACCAAGCCGTGTGCCGTTTTTTCCATGGCATCCGATCACGGCGCTGGAGAGAGAAGGTGGTCATCCATAACCCCGAACGTGTTTAGAATCCTCCACGTTCATCACACGATTCGATTGAACAAACGAGTGACACGAGCGGACATCAGCGCACGTGAAATCCTGAAATTATGTGATTTCCCTTCCCACACACGCGATTTCGTCCACAGTACCAACATTGACCCACTTCCGACACGGCCAGACGTTGTCTATCTCTCCAGCTTGATAATTTGATTGTCAATCTTATTTTTTAATTTTTATCGGAAAAAATAACATTTTTTAATGGTGATGTTAATTTACTAAAAAACAGTTGAATTTTCATAATTTATACATAATTTTATAATTATTTTAAATATTTTGATTAAATGAATGATGTAGTATATAACAATTGGGCTAGATTTCCCTTAATTATGAAGATGCGCTGAAACGGCACTGTTGCAATGAATCGCCCATGAAAACCTTGGCATTGAATCGGAACTCTCTGGACACGGGTGAATCTGTCGTTATGCAGAAAATCGACGAGAGCCTAGTGAAAACGGGGAAGAGAGAGAGAAGGGAGGGCTTACGGAGAAGGAGACCAGTAAGGAGAAGGGCCATTGGCGGCGGAATCCCATCCTGCGTAGGCCGAGTGATACAGCAGCTGGTGGAGCGCGTGAGGATGTGAGGGGCGGAGAACCCCACGCGCGACCTCGCGCCATACCTCTTCCGCTCTGGATCCTCCTCGAGCAACTGCGCTTTTGAGGGCGTCGTGGATGGCTCGAGCCTCTCCAAGAGGCAAGCCGGCTCTAACGATGTCTTCCACTTGGATTTCTGACAAACTCTTTCTCCTCTCCATCGCTGCTACCGCCTCTGCTCACCCTCCCTCCCTCCCTTCCTTCCTCCGTTATTTTATTGGCTGGAGGGAAGGATTTCAAATGCCTCCCCTCCGGGTTTGCTAATTGCAAATGCCTTTGGTGATGGAAGGTGTGACTACCTACTCTTCCCTGGAAATGAATGAGGAGACGGCTTGGTTGGGAATTAAACAAAGCCTGCAGCTGTACTGCTATTGCAAGGGGTAGTTGGCGGCATGATGGAGTACCAGATAACGTTCAAGCCAACCAGTACCGTACTGCTATTGCAAGGGGTAGGTGGCGGCATGATGGAGTGCCAGATAACGCTCAGGCATATCCAACCAGTACAGTGCTATTGCAAGGGTTAGGTGGCGGCATGATGGAGTCTAAACCAGATAACGCTCAGGCAAATCCAATAAACCAAAATGGTCAACTGCAATCCCGTCCGCTGAATAGAAATAAACACATATATAATTACTAAAAACAATTGAAAAAGGAAATTTTTTTTTAAATTTAATATGAAATCTAGATTCTCGCAAATCCAAGTTCTTGAAAAAAAAGATAGATATAATACTATATTTACCAC
>JAYJMB010007126.1:0-53114 GCA_036873735.1 Pouteria campechiana
GAAAAATCCTTTGGTATTTTCCGAAGGCGACCAATTTCGGTCATGTCATTCCATTTGCATTTATTTCTTCCTCATCAGTTACTGTGCCTGATCTTTTCGCGTTTTCAGCGATCCCAAACACTACAGTAATTAAGAGCATATAGTTTTATGCAGACTCAATTGTGTTGAAGACTAAAGGTCTAGATATTATAATCGATATGGATTGGTTAGTCAGGTATAAGGTTAAAATTGAGTGTAAAACCAAACAGGTGATTTTAAAGACCTCCGATAGGGTGTAAATTATCTTTAAGAGGTTATCTGAGGGTAAGACTCCTAAGCTGAGGACAACTATGGAGGCTCTTAGTTAGTGAAAAAAGGGTGTGAAGGATAATTGGCATTAGCTATCGACAACCATTTTGAACATCGATCACTAGAGATATCTGTAGTGTGAGATTTTCTAGTCATGTTCCCAAGTGAATTGTTTGGATTGCCTACCGAATGAGAAGTGGAGTTTTATGTCAATCCCTAACTTGGGGCAAAACTAATATCTAAAGCTCCATATTAAATAGTCCAGGTAAAATTGGTAAAATAAAAAGTATAATTGTAAGATTTGCTAGATAAGAGATTTATACGTCCTAGCATATCTCCATTAGGAGCTCCAGTGTTATTTGTAAATAAGAAAGATGAGAGTGTAAGACTATGTATCGATTATAGGAAAATGCATAAAGTGACTATTAAAATAAATATCCACTACATTGTATCGATGATCTATGGGATTAATTGCAAGGGGATATTATTTTATTCAAGATTAACTTGCAACTAGGTTACCATTAGCTAAGATTTAAAGTAACAGATGTATTTAAGATTGCCTTCAAATATAATAGGGATATTTTGAATTTTTGGTAATGCCATTTGGGTTAATGAATGCTTCAATATTTTTCATAGAATTAATAAATGAGGTGTTTAAATTCTATCTAGATCATTTTGTGATTGTCTTCATTAATGATATTTTAATTTATTAAAAAGATAAGGAATAACATAAATTATATTTGAAAATGGCCTTGCAGAGACTAAGAAAAGAAGAGTGTATGTGAAGTTGAAGAAATGTCATTTTTAGATTAACAGTGTAGCTTTAATAGGTCATATGATTTCAGGAGATGATATTTCTGTGGATTCTCATAAGATAGTAGCCATAGTGAATCAGTTTAAACTGAATACAGTGACTGAGGTCCAAAGCTTTTTAAGGTTATAGGCAATTTGTTGGAGGATTTCCCACTATTATTATACCACTAACCTAGTGATTTATAAAGAATTTTTTTAATTATTTGAGTGGAATGATCAGTATAAGGTTGCATTTCAGGAATTTAAGAGGTGACTAGTTAAAGCACCAATTCATGCACTCCCATGAGGACATGGTGGGTTTGTGATATACAGTGATGTATCTAAGAAATGATTGGATTGTGTTTTAATGCAAAATGGCAATTTCATAACTTATGCATCACGTCAATTATGCCTTCATGAATGTAAGTACCCAACCCATGATTTGGAATTAGTAGCAGTAGTGTTTGCTTCAAAAATATGGAGACATTATTTTATGTGAAAAATTGTGATGATCAGCCAATACCATGGGTAGAAAATTTGGAAGTGATCTGGCATGTGCATTAACAAAAAAAAAATGGCCAGTTATGTGGCTAAATGTCTAGTATGCCAAAAAGTAAAAGAAGAGCACCAAAAATAATAGTTAGAGTTGACAGTATTTGAGTCATTGTTGATAGATTAATTAAAGCACCCATTTTTTCATCAGTTAAGACTACCTTTGCTACCAAGAAATATGCATGGATTTATCAAAAAAAATTATAAGATTGCATGGTGTGACCAAAGTGAATATTTTAAATAGATGTTTACCCTTTGTTTTTAGAAAGTATTGCATAAGGCTATGGTCCCTAGATAGATGTACAAACAGAATGGGTGAATCAGTAACTATAAGACATGCGTAGAGCATGTGTTTTAAAATGGGATAAAGTTTGGAGATAGTAATTATTGTTGATCAAAATTGCATGTAATAATAGTTATCATTCCAGTATCCAAATGATCCTTTGGAAGTACTATATGAGTGTAAATGTAGATCTCTACTATAGTAAACTAAAAGTGAGACCACTTTAGTAGGGCCATAGATGATTGCAGACACAATTGATGAAGTGGCTCGAATTCAGGAGAAGATTCATATTGCTCACTCACGTTAGAAAAGTTATGTAGATATTCAAAGATGTGACTTATAATTTCAAATAAGAGATAAAGTTTTTTTGCAAGTATCTCCAATAAAAATGGTTAAGCCTAAGATACCTTGATCCTTAGGAAATTTTGGATCGAATTGATTCCATGTGTCATTCCTAAGAAAGTAAGTTTATAGTACATTGAAGAACTAACTTGAATATTGAATAATAAGGAGAAATAGCTAAGAAACAAGGGCATTCATCTAGTAATGGTATAGTGGGAATATCGTTCAGTAAATGACGCAACTTGGGAACTAGAAGGTATGATAAGAGCCAAATATCCTGTAACAAGTACAAAAAAAGGATGAAATAAAGAATGGAACTACGTTACAAGATTTGTCATTTTTGGAATGAATCAAACAATTTTCATTTTTATTGATGGTCCTCAATTGATTACACTTGCTGTGTACATCAGAAAAATTATATGTTCGCATCCCAGACCACAAGTGGTCCTAATTACATCTTCACAATGGAAAAATCCTTGATTAAAAGGAGTACAATGCATCTTAAAAATTCAAAAATGAAACACATACATACTTTCTCTAAATAGATGTGTGCTATCTTTGGGATTGTCGAGCACATTGTGATTACTTGACATTTAGGAGATCACCTCAAGTCAATGGGCGAATAGGATGACACGGTTCTAGACTGGGTTGCTAGACACTGGGTCAACTTAGAAAATTGGTGTTTTGATCCAATTGGTTTGTCCCGGGTGGAATCAAGACTGGTTGATTTCTGTTGTTTAGATTGTAAGAAACCATAGAGACAGTAGGTGTGTTTTGTGATCCTATTGGCATATCCCGGAAGGACTCAAGATCGGGTGATCTTTATTGTGTTTAGACCTGAAAGAGATCAAAAGAAAACAAGTGACCTAGGTTTGGTTAACCCTTCTCTCATTGCCCATAAGAAGCTTAGGAAGATTGGGCCAGGTTAACTGAATTTAGCTTGGCTCTCTCAATTACCCATGAGAAGCTTAGGAAGAGTGGGACCAAAATGACTGGATTTGACTATTTTGATGAATGGTATATGCTAAGGTTTGACTCAGTGACTCGGTGAGTCACGACTTAGTTACTCGGTCCTAGACTTAGGCATTAGGATAAGTCGATGAGTGGTGCTTGCTAAGGTATGACTGAGTGAGTCATGACCCAATGACTCGGTCCTAAACTTAGGCTTTTGAATGAGTGGATGAGTGGTGTTTTCTAATATCCCATAGAAAACTGCAAGCGGGTGATCTCTACAGTTTATATTATGAGAGATCGAAGATCCAAGTTCCATGAATTAAACCTAATTACACTTTGAGTTAATTAAGTCTAATCATGATTAACACTAATGACAATAATTAGTATTAATGATAGTTCTTAGTTAATTTAAGATAATATCATTAATTTCCTAATTTATGGGGCAATTATGTGGTTTAATCAGGGTTTAAACAGGTTTTAATATGTTTAAAATATCTAATTTAGTATTATCTTATTGTCCATTGGCCATATGGGACCCACCATTATCAAAGATGGGTGGGACCTATGTGTGTACCATAGTGGAGCCATGGCAGAGTGCCCTCAGGTACTAGAGAGATTACTAGTGGCCAAAGGCCACTGGTGTCAATTGAGGCACCTGCCTCTTGAAGACTCCTCAAGCTCCTCCAAAATCTCTCTCTAAAAGAATTCTTCCTCCAATCCTCCTTTCTCAAGAAGAGGGAGGGGTATTTATAGGCTTGAGGTCTTCTAGGGGTAGTTTAGGAATTTTAACTCCACACATGGGCATTCTGGGGATGCCAGCGTCAACATGAGGGCATTTTGGGTATTCTTGGAAAATGTGCCTAGCTTCACTAGTGGGGGTATTTTGGAAATTCCTAAAAAAGGGGCTTAGCTTCACCATTTGGGCAATTTGGGAATTCTAGCTTCAACATAGGGGCATTCTTGGGATGCCAGCTTCAACATGGGGGCATTTTTGGTAACTCATGAAAAATATGCCCAGCTTCACCATTTGGGCAGTTTGGGAATTCCAAGAAAATGTGCCCAGCTCTACCATTTTGGGCATTTTAGGAATTTTGGCTTTCAATGTAATTTCCATGCCTGGATCTTGAAAAGTAACGTATATCCACGAGTTTATTTGTACAAATGTAACATTTCATTGACGTCTTGGACCCCAAAGTCCAACCTAAACTAAGGTGTACCTTAAGGGCTTGAACCATTTTTAACTCAAGGTTAAAATTCATCCTATTCGTGTGGATGAAAAATTCCTGGCATGTTAATTCATTCACATCTTTAGCATCAACTTTATTTTTTCTTCTTCAAGTCATTTCAGATTATATGAAAATTTTAATTATGCTATTGACGCATCCACCCATCTAGTGTATTCCACTTTGCATTCGAGTAGGTGGAGATGTTGGTTGGCCACATCGTTTGCTCAATCTGCGCAAGTGAAGTATAGTGTTAAGGCATCATACCGTGCAGCCTGGCAATTTTATGATTGCTCACTCTTACGATTTTCCAACTCCTCTGGCAGACTCCATGGTGTCCAACAACTTGCTAAATGACTTGAGATAGGCGAGCTTCGACGTATTCTGCTTGCATAGCCGGGCAAGCATGTGATGGCTTGTGTGACGCTCCTATGGGTCAGGCTTATGTGCTTGAACTCCAGAGACCTAAGGATGTCTAATCTCTAGTGCTCACCTGTGCAGAACCTCTAGCTGTCTCCTCGACTGCGTCACTTCGAAGCAAGCAGGCTTCATCTGCGCGGGTGGATTTCACCCCTAGCCCTGATTGCATAACTCAAGGAATGCTGTTTTGGGCCACGTCATCTAAATTGCATAGGCTGCTATCTCTACGACCTGGCTAGTCTTGCCTGCACGGCTTGAATTCATGTTAACCTCTACTTATCTCATCTACATGCCATGTCGGCTGCTCCTCAACTGCATGCCACCTCAGCGAGACATCATTTTCGATGTCATTGGCTGCACGGCTAAGGATTCACCTCGTCATTGGCTACGCGGCTAAGGATTCACCCTGTCTGCACGGCACGTCAGCATTGGCATGAGGGAGATCATTGAGGATGCCTTCATCAAAATAGTATGCCGGTCGCTTATCTCTCTGCCATCGATGTTTTCGCCTTGCAACTGATGCTGGAAGCTTGATCAGACCATCGTCTTACGTCAACCATTGCCACCACTTCACTGTTGATGATCGTTGCTTCTCCGGCGAACCAGCTCACTGTCGACGACTTGAATCTGACAAGGAGAAAAAAAATCAAAGAAGATGATGAAGACGCATCAAAGTCTTTTCCGCCGATGATGCAGGTTGGGATTGTCGTCAACGTCTGACCATTTGTTGGGTGATCCAAGTGTGGTCGAAAAATCAACGTTAACTTTCTAACTCCGACGCGGTTGATGTTGCAGCCGATCCTCTATTCCAATCGCCAAAAACTTAAAAAAATTGTTTAAACACTCATTGTTTTGGCTGCAAATCGCCATTGTGATGTCATTGTCCAACCACCGGTTGGCCAATCCGCTTTGACCACAACATTTCCGCCAACATCCTATCTTTGACGACTATTCGTTGCACCAGATCCTTGCCTTTTGTCACCGGAAGATAAAGAATAGGGTGCTGATGTGCCCTTCTTCCTCGTTGCCGCTGTCCGACCACCGGATAGTCAATCTGCTTCAGTCAGAAACTCAATGTCATGGTTCTGATGCAAGTGTTGATTTCGCCGGGTCAGATTGTCTTCTCTGATCATTGAAAAATTCGATTGAACATGGAAAAACTGATTGGTTTTAGCCACAAATTACCATTGTGACATCACCGTCTGACCATCGGATGGTTGATTCGCTCCGGCCATGATGTCTTTGCCGTCGTTTAGATGCTAGATAGCCTTTTGCCATACCGGATCCTTGCCTTCAGTCGCCGAAAGATGCAGGACAAGGCTACTGACATGCCTTCTTCCTCACTGCTGGCGACGCTGCCAACGCAGTTTACTTGCTGTTGATCAAGAGCTGCCAAATTACCCAGACACAGACGACAATGGGGGTGATGATGGGCAGGGTCGGCTAGGTGACAATGTCATCTTTGATTTTGGGTTGATGTGTGAGCTCCTCTGTTTTGCATTGCCATCGGTTTGGCATGGCTTGGCATTTCCTCATTGCAGTCAAAGGTACTGGTTAAATTTTGTCTGTAATGGAATTTTTTTTGAACCCAACATATCCTTACTTATTTCCTAAGTTTCGAGGTTGAAAATTTTTATAAGGAGGGAGGAATGTGAGGCACTAAAATTTTTTAAGTGTGTTGTATATTTCCACGAGCCAGAAATGGATAGTGTCAATTGAAGTGTGAAAAATCCAAAGGGATTTGTTGATATACATGGATAATTATGATGGACATGATTAATGAACTTAGAATTAGGATGAACAAGAAGGAATTACAGTGATAGAAGTGACTCGAAAGAGACCAAGGCAGGCTATGTATGCATGAATGTTCATATGATGCCAGAGCATCGTAGGGATAAGAGCACAAAATGCTCCATCTTCCCCGAATCTTAGCTATTCATTCAGCCCCTCTTCCCCATGTCTCCCTTTCTTTCCAAGACCCAATTCTTACAGATTTTGATGCTAAACCACTAGGAAATCGATGATAATTAACCCAATAGTATTCCAACATCAAGGAAACCCACACTTTGGCAGATTTGGACCATGAAGCTTAGAGGAAAATTGGGAGGTTCTCTCTATAGCTCAAATTGGGGTTTCTAATCAAAGAAAACTGAGTGGTAAGTGATTTCTATTATCACTTAGCAGTTTCTGTTAGATGGAATTCCTAAATTTTTTGTTTCCAAAAAAAATCTCCATAGTTTGGGAACTAAGGTTTAGGGAAAACATGGTTTGAATGATGAAATGGGTGTTTGGCTTGTGAATTGTAATATAAATCCTATTGAAATTCATCTATATATGGAGTGGGATAGAAATCCCAAATTGGGTATGGTTGCAGCTGTGGAAACTGGATGCTGCATCATACATATTGGATGAAATGATATTAAAAGAGTTAAGTATAATTAACTCTTAGCATTGAACTCTTAATAATCTCATAATTGAGTTTAAGCAGGCAATTGAATGGGCCGTAGATAGGATTATGTTATACGATAGAGAGAATTTTTGTAGTGGTTGGGTATTATGAATAGTTACTGCAATGGAATAATGATGGAACATGTGTTTTGAATGTAGGACTTCCAAACTATGAAGCCAATCTTGAAAACACCAAGTTTTAAGTACACTATAAGTGTATTGGTTAAGTATAAGGTAAGTAGATTATTTTCTCTTTATGCTTAGTTGAACTTTTATGTTTATGCATTATGGGAATTATAGTGTAATGGCTTAAAGTTGACAAATTATGTTTTTAGACATATTGTAAAGTATGTGAATGGAGTTGTATATAGCCTGGAATTAAGTTAACTTATGTTTTCTAGTATGGTAAGGAAATGAGGCAGTTCTACTTGACATATTAGTATGTAGTATAAATTTAGTTGTATGAACTAAGTAGTCCAATAGAGGTAAGGACCATGTTAAATGACATAAATTGAGGCTTGAATATTTAGATTAAATTTAGCAAATGATATAGCAAAACGATATATATGAATAGAACTTGAAATCATAGTGTAAAGAATGAACAACATATTAGATGCCACGATGCCCAAATTTAATGTTACGACACTTGAACATGAAAATCGAACCAGGGAGAGACAAGAAGTGAATGCCACAGTGCTCGAATTTAATGTTGCGACGCTCGAATTTGATGTTGCATCACTTAATTCACTGTGAACAGTAAATCATAGGCAAGGAAATTAGATGCCGTAGCATCCAAATCGAATGCCACAACATTTGATTTGCTATGAATAGTAAATTGCCTATTTTTCTGAAATTTTCCTAATTTGTAAAATTGAGTGTATTCATGGTAATTATGCTATTTTGAAGGTATATTTTGTTATAATATTGTTGACAAACATTAGAAAAAAATGAAATCCCAGGAATTATTATGTTATGATTAACATTGAATGACTTTGGGATATATTATTTAGGAAATTTGAGTTTGATAATTTAATTAAGCATGAAATTGAGTTAAGTAATTTGGTTAAGAATAAGATGCCTACCAAAATATCATTCAGGGCATTTGGGTTTATGTGTATACTGGGATAATTTACTTAGTTATTTATAGTTGGTAATGCCGCCAAGAATGGCGAAGAGGCCAGGTTTGGCCTATTGTGTGAAAGCTTTGGACTTGGCACAGCAGACAACATGGGTTTGGAGCCCAACATGGGGTTGGAGCTCAAGAGAGGGTCAATCCCTAAGATTTAAACTTTCTTATCTTTTTGTCATATTTGGAAATGTATCATAAAATGTAAGTTATGAGAGATATTGGTGATCTAAGTAATGTAGATTTAAATATATGAAATAGGATAACTTGTAGGTCATTATTATAACAGGGAACATATACTTTCACACGCTCTGCCATTATAGTGTGACTAAGATTCTGGGTCTCTGTGGGTAATTGGGATTGTTTATGATTGCATTATTAGTAGTTGTGACTTCATCATACAGGGTTGAGAGGGTCAGTTTAGGGAGGACTCTATCCATGGGTCCTCCTATTACTGCCCTGGTAATGTCTAGAAAAGTTTGGAGTTACACCAAGGGTCTTGTCAAACCAAGCACGGTTTCGAGATGCCTAGTATAGGTTGTGAATCTTAGTAAACCAAGCGCACCAATGGGTGTAGGATGTGAATCTTGGTAGATTAGGCACGATTAGAAATTTAACTTGACAAACTTATCAAAGGTGGGGGAATCTAGTAACATAGAAAATAAAACTCTTAGCAAACCAATAGCATCTCTACAATGGAAACCTCTTGTGAACTTACTAGGTGAAACAAATAATCCATTGAGTCAAGAAAATCAAGTAGATGCTATGCATGGAAACCTCTGTGGACTAGGTAGTCAAGCATGATTCTATAGTAGAGCATCCTGAATGATTTAAAAGTAAAGCATCATGGACACTAATGTCATCATGAATCTAGTGGAATGTTGAATTCAATGCTTTTCTTGGGTTCATTCTTTCGAATGTATGATTATTAACATTAAGTGTGTGAGTTTAAATCAAGTATTTCCACTTGTTCTAATTACCTATAGTGTATAGTATAATTAAGATGAAAACCCATTACGCCCAATAACTTAATGAACCAAATAGGATGGTTTAGCATATAGTGCGCACCTTAACCATTTATCCTTTTCATTCAAGGGAGCTTATGGTTTAGCATATGGTGTGTATCTTAACCATACTTAGATAATCAATCTAACTCATAATATTGATGATCAAGCAATAAATTGAATCAAATGATTACAAACAACATAATGAATGAAACAAGATCATATAATCATTGATAAACAACAATCCAAATAATAAAAAGTATAAAATAGGGTTACATTTTCACCTTAGAAAGAAAGATTTAGTTCATAATGAAAATCAAAATAACTCCCTTCATCAAGATCATCACAATGCAAAACATTATCTCCTCTTGCTCTTGCTTACTTGAAAATCTCCCTCTTTCTCCACAAGAATCACCAAGGCTGCACCCCTCAGAACCCTAGAAAAAAATCCTAAAAATGAACATAAGAAGATCCTCCAAAGCCTTCTCTTATTGCCATAAAAACTAGGGAACAAAGCAAGCTAAAATTCAATAGAAAATAAGGAGCGATGGCGGTGCCGCCGGCAGCAGCTGGCCGTGAGGTGGTCATGATGGATTTTGGTGCTGGCGGCGCCAGATGTGATGTCCTCCAAAATGTTATGTTTTGTTGCTCCTTTGCAAGTGTTCTTCCTCCATATTTTTAAGCTTCAACTTTTCCTTAATCTTCTCTTCTTTTTCAATCTTTCAATCACATAGAAAATTTAATAAATTAACATAAAATTCATCTAAAAGTAATAAGGATTCAAAAATAACTAAACTTGGGCATATATAATATAAGTGAATGAAATTCACCTATCTATACCATATGTTGCTCTTTGTGGCTTTCAAACACACTTGCAATAACAAGGTCAAGCTTTAATTTTTGGTACTCATTTGAGAATGAGTCTAGGGGGGTAGTGGCAGCAAATTTTGTTACCCACTGCTTTTTGGGTGCCACTACTTTAATGTTTAGAGATTAAATAGCATTTATTGTATCTGCATCTATTTTAGGAATCCAAACTATGGTCTGTTTGGTCCTTTGTTTTCTTCTAGAATTATAACTCTATTTCATGTGTTGCTTAGTAGGTTTCATTCTCAACAAGGTGGAGGTTAAGGCCTATTTAAGGGCATTATTCTCTTCCTTAACCTGCTCAAGTTCTTGATTGGTGCATTGATCACTTTTGAGCTTTTTGTTTTCATCTTTTAACTTGGAGCATTCATTAGCTACTTTTAATAGCTCCTTCTTTGTCTCCTTGTACCTGGCTTTTAGATTCCTGAAATTAAAATATAAGCTTTCTAATTCATCAAAGAAATTTGATATTCAAGTTCAGAAGTTACTTCATCTTTATGAATTTCCATGAAGCCGATCCCATTGTGTTAATATTCTTGATCTCCTTTTGTTGGTGATAGTATGCTAAATTGTGGTTTGTGTTCATCTTCACTATCACTTGCATTTTCATTTAGCATACTTTCTAGGACGTCCCATGCAATAATTACTTTCTTTTTCTTGAACTTCTTATTACTGTTGTTGTTCCTCTTCTTTTTAGGATATGAATTATACTTCTTGTTTTGTCTCTCCCCTTGCTTCTTGTTAGGCTCTTGGTAGTCATAACTCATGTGGCCAGGTTTGCTGCAGTTTTAGTAGGTGGGGATATCTTTTCTTGTGTTTGTTTTTGAAATTTCTGGAGTTAATTCTACATTTCCTTTGAACATGGTTTTGAATTTTCTGCTTAGCATCGCGATATCGTTATCCTCATTACTCCACTCTTGAAGCTTTACTTTGTAAATCATTGTCTAACTTAGCTCTTGGAGTAACATTTCTCTTTCCTTTTGGCTCTTTTGGAGCTTTCTACTTCATAAGAACTTCATGGGTCATAAATGAACCCATTAGTTCTTCCACCTTCATTTTGTCTAGGTCTCTAGCCTCCTGGACTGCTCTGACCTTTGTCATCTGCTATCTTGGCAATGATCTTAAGATTTTCTTCATCATTTTGGGTTCTTCATATTTTTCTCTGAGACCTTTCAACTCATTGGTGATCTTTTGAAATCTTTCAAACATTTTTTATATTGTCTCATTGTCTTGCATATGGAAGGCTTCATATTTCTGCAAAGTATGTTAGTTTTGGTCTCTTTGACTTGATACCTTTGTGCACGACTTTCAGCTTGTCCTAAATCTCCTTTGCTGAGTTACATGCAGAAATCTGTTCAAACTCAGAAGGTGACAATGCATAGTAGAGCCTATTCTTAGCTTTGAACTCTCTCTCTACCAATATAATGTCTTTAGCGGTATATTTATCTTCTATGTTCGGTACAAATTTTCCATCTTTGATGATTTGCCACAAATTGTAATCAGTGGCTATCAAAAAGTTTTGCATATGCAATTTTCAGTACCCATAATTGGTGCCATAAAAAATGTAGGTCTGGTGGTTGATTATCCTTCAACTGTGGTGTTTGAAGTGTGCTGGCCATAGGGATCACTTCAAGCAATTAAAATATTTGATAAAAAGAAACTATTGAAGCCTGCTTTGATACGAATTATTGGTCCTGATCTAAGGTAGTTCACGAGAGGTGGGGGGGGGGGGGTGAATTGAGCTTTTAAAAATTTATGGCTAAATTAAAAATTAAGTGCTAAAATAAATAAGGAATAAATCACACAATACAATATGCACATGATTTTTATAGAGGTTTGGCCTACAACACAGTACCTATTGTTCCCTCTAAGTTAGCCTCACTCCCTGTACTTAGATTTTTCTAATCACTAGTTGGTTTTATAAGCTCAACAACAAACTTTACACACGTTGGTTTCCAAAGCTTACCAACAAATTTTTCTATGTTGGTTTTCAAAGCTCACCAACAAACTTATACACATTAATTTTATAAGCTCACTAACAAACTTATTGGTTTCCAAGCTAACCAACAAACTTATCCAAGATCAGCAAGCTCCTTGCTTACTATCTTATACAAAGAACTTTGTACAATGAAAATGCCTCTTATATAGGCTAATTTGTATAGAATTAAAATGCAGCAAAAATAAATATAGATTAATAAATACAAAGTATTTCAGACTCCCTTAAGATGTTGTAGAGATTTAGCTTTGAATGTAGATTGGATTTTACAAAGTGGAGTTGGAAGAAAACTTAATGTCTAAGTAAATGCTCTTGTTTGCTTATCTAACTTGTCCTACCTCTTGGAATAACCTCTCTTTATTTCTTTTATATTGAGATTCAAAAAATTTCCATTAGAAAAGATGGTGTTCATTAAATGCAAGTGAATTGACAAGATTTTCTGCTTGTTTGAAACAATCTCATGGTTTCTTCAGTCTAAAGGCTTTTCTGCAATGTTTGGAATGAACAATTATGTCCAAAGTTAAGATTTTAGACTTACTTGAACTGTTCAGCTTGTGTTTGTCTTCATTTAGCCATGTCTGAATATGAGTTCCTGTGTCCAAAGTTAAGATTTTGGACTAACTTGAATGGCTTAACTTACAATAGACTTTTTTCAGTTGTCCAAAAGTGAAAAGCTGAGTTCGAGGGTGAATTGCTAAGTCTGAAGTTAAATTTTGAACTTTAAAGTGGTGCAAATTGCTCTTGACTACACGACTGAACTCTAGCTTAGTATGGAGATGAGTAGGATAAGTCTGTAGTTAAATTTTAGACTAATCGACTCTAGCAATGATAATGTCCATAGCTTGGTTTTGAGTCTGAACTAGCTGTTGGTCCTAAAGGTTAGGCAAATACCCAAGAGAAGAGGGGTGAATAGGATAATTAAAAACTTCTGATAAAATCCCTTATATGTTAGTGTCCCACTAGCAAATAATGTAATCAATAGTTAACACATAAATGATCAAGACATAAGAATTTTTATAATAGTTTGAGTCAACACTTTAGTCCACTCTTCTAAAAACACTCTCCTCTTAATGTCTTGGGTTCCACCATCATATATAATGAAATACAATTAGTGCACCTAATACTTTTCTAGATTCCAGCTTTAAGGGGCATAAGCTAGTGCAACCAGCACTCTTCTAGATCAACTCCACAAGGCATAAGCTAGTGCAACCCGCACTCTTCCAGATCAGCTCCAAGGGGCATAGTCAATGCAACTCTTTTCTGTAAGGTATGCTTCAAAGACAGTCATAGTAGTTCTTGAGCATGGTCTCAAATACCTGCTCAGGGCAACTACAAGTTAGCAGTACAAGATTTGAATACACTTATACAAGTACTTGATAAAAAGCACAGGGGAAGAATTATGAGACTTGAATGCAAAAGTAAAAGCTCTTTCCAAATGGTAGTTGGAGGCCTTTTAATGATGTACAAGATTGAAGGATGAAGGGTCAAGTCTCTTGAATGTATTTGAAGGTTCTCAGTAAGAGTATTCAATTTTCTCAGCTCACTTTCTTATTGTTCTTCTTCTCAACATTACTCCTCTTATATTAGCTTTGAATTTTAGTCATTAGTGGTAGGTAGTCTCCATTAAATGTAGAAGACCATTCTGATCTGCTCTCATTTAAAAACATCATCTTCTAAGTAATTCTTATTAGGTAGGATCATTTGTAGCACCGGTCTTGCCATGGATGAAAAGAAGTTACTAGTTTAGGCAAGCATTGGATGAGGAGTTACTGCAACAGTCTGACTAATTCATCATTGAGGAAAGAAGCCATTAAATTCAGACTAAGTTAGTCACTTTGAAATTGTTCGATGCTTCATTCTATTATTCTGTAGTTAATTTTGGATGAATTTTGATGACACGGATGATGTTGGATAAACTTGGATCCGGATGAAGTCAAATGATCTTTTCTTGCTCCACATTTGTTCGGGGTTAATTTCAGACGAAATGTTAGGTTGCGAACACAGTTTACTTGCTTGCATTTGTTTGTGGTTTCTACTTCTCTTGTTTGAATGAAATCGAACAACCTTTTCTTGCTTTACATTTGTCTGGGGTTAATTTCAGACAAAATGTCAAGTTGCTAATGAATTTTGCTTGCTTGAATTTGTTTATGGTTTCTACTTGTTGGGATTAAAATAAAATCCATGGTAGAAACAGAGGACAACAACTTTATCAGTGCAGAAGAAATTAGCTCGCCAATGCAATTTCTCTTAAACCAACTCCGCTTTGCAGATTGAAAGTGCTTCCATCTGCACATGAGGAATTAGCCCACTTGCGTTGTTTCTCTAAAACCAACTCTGCTTTGCAGCTTGAAAGTGCTTCCATTTGCGCAGGAGGAATTAGCCCGCCTATGCAGTTTCTTTGAAACCAACTATGCTTTGCAGTTTGGAAGTGCTTCCATATGCACAGCTAGCCAAAAGATGCCATCAGAAGGGTGCATGTTGCAGAAAGTTTATCAATCAATAGGAGGAAGATGGAAATCATCATATTCTGGAATTAATGCCATGGCGTTGTTTCGATCAACATGCTAGCGAATGAAAAAATGACACCAGTCTCAGCCTGCCCAGATGACAAACGGAGAATCCATAGCCCCAGATCTCCTTCTGAGGGCCCACTTGCACAATCTACTAGAAGGTAAACCCACGCATCAACCATGAAACAGAGATGGTGATCTCATCATCTTCGCCACCTTTGCTCCTGTTGACGCGGCAACCCATGGACGCCCAGAATTTCCAGCATCGCCGACTTCCACAATTGCTTCACCATCTGCCAAAAGGTGAACTCATGTGTTAGTGGCCATGTGAGGGTGAGAGGGAGGATGCTTTATTCCACTCGCATTGAAAGGCGCCCCTCCATGTCTTGCGATCGCCAGATGCGGCTTATCCATTTCGTGTTGCTTCCAGCACATGGTCTCCCCTTAGCCCCACAACTGGAGCCTCTTTGATGGTGTAACAGATAAGGTGATGTGGGCCCTACATTTGCTCATATAGGTGGTCTTCTCCTCTCCCACAACAGGTCTTCCCTGACTCCTGACTAGATGCTGGAGAAAGTGGACCTCAACTGCGCAGAGCTACTTCCACTATAGAATTTGGAAAATGCTCCAATGGCTTAGATTTAGTGATGGATTTCAAAGACATTGATTGGTTGATCGAATGACCAGCATATCAAAGGTGCTGATTACACCCACGGCCAAAGCTAGAACACTAGCAGATTTAAAGACAATAGATGGTGAGAAGTCATCAGCGGCTAGAAAATTGGACGTTGATGGGCCGTATCGTCAGCAATAAACGACAAGAAGACGGCAGCAGCGGCAGTCGATAGTCATCCCCAATGTGTTTTTCAACATTTCTTCAACTTTTTTGGTGATCAGAAGTGGCGATCCACTGCACCACCACTAGCACTGGAGTCGGAATAGCGACCCTGAGTTTTTGATTGGAGCGGATCGAACGTCCGACAGTCAGATGGTGGTGGCAAGCGGCAGTGGCAGTTGTTCTGTTCCCATTTTGTCAGAAAATGGAAGCAGTACCCTCATCAGCATCATCGATGGCAAGTGGTAACCTGCAGTCGTTGGCGATGAAGACGTTGATAGATAAGTTGCGGGCAGCTTCCATTCATCGGCGGCAAGCGATGATGGCGGAACCAGGCTTGTTCCACTCAACGGCTAAGAAGTTGCAATGGTAGCTTCCATTCATCAATAGCATCACACGAAAATGGCAGGAGATTGAATTGATTTGCCAAAGGAACATCCTTTGGCAGCAAGTAGCGAATGCCAGATGAATCCGAATTAGGCTGGCAGATGAATCTCCAGTCTGTCTAAGTGGAGGTGTGGAAGAAGGCCCAACGGCCAACCAGTTGGCGACAGATGCAAGAATGTTTTCAGTGTACAATGATGTGCCATGTAGGTGGGACGAGATAGCGCGTAGGTGAGGGAGATGAGTTCCATCACACGACCGAAGCTTCTCTAGCGGACAAACTCTTCAACTCATGCAGCTAAACTCCCGTAGCTAGTTTATTGGCCAGACAAAGATCATGCAAATGGAGACACTTTATTTGAATGCGCAAATGAAATTACTTTCTGGCCATGCAGCTGGAATGAAGTGTTCAACTTGCATAGCCAAAGATGGTCTCCCACCTGCTCAGAGCCCAACTATATGGTCTGAATGAAGCATCTTTGGTGACGAGTCCCTAACTTGTCCGTGTAGGCAGGCTTCATAAAATCAAATGGATTTTGGTCTCCAAACCATGCAGGCGAAGTAGCTTCCACCTGCACTGTTAGATGGCCCGTGCAAGCAAGTACATATTACCCAAGGGATTTCCTCTTTACCCACTCAGGTGGGCAAGATGATGATGCACGCTCGTGTAGCTCGAAAACCCACCAAGCACTCAACCAAAGCAGGGCAGCAATATGGCCAACCAAGTTTTTTTCCAAGCCATGTAATCAGAAGGTTGCATGTTCAACGTACACAATTGAGAAAATGAGAATGGAAGCTGGAGTTTGTTAAAAACAAAATAAAATAAAATGAGAGATCATGTGTATATTCATGTATTTTCTAATTTGATTGCATGGTATCTACTTAGACATGCATGCAATTAATTAGTCTTAGTGAGAAGAAAACCCGCATCATTTTGGGGTGATAAGTGTGTAGTTTCCATTCCATGGAAATGTATCATTTTGGGGTGATAAGTGTGTAGTTTCCATTCCATGGAAATTACATTAATTAAAGTCTAAGCAAAACTTAGATTCCCAAGTGATAAGTGTATAGTTTCCATTCTATAGAAATTACATTAATTAAAGTCTAAGCAAAACATAGATTCCCAAGATGCCCCCAATGGTGAAGCTGGCATGCCTAAAATACTCCAATGGTACAGCTAAAATTCCGAAACTGCCCAACTGGTGAAGCTGAGCCCATTTTTTAGGAATTCCCAAAGTACCTCAATTGGTGAAGCTGGGCACATTTTCAAGGAATTTCTAGAATGCCCTCAATGATGAAGTGGGACACATTTTCAAGGAATTCCCAGAATACCCCCAATTTTCATCCCTAAAATGCCCGCATGTTGAAGCTATTTCTAATTTACCCACAGAGGACCTCAAGCCTATAAATACCCCTTCCTCTTCTTTTGGGGAGAGGATTCTTAGAGAGATAGATTTTAGAGGATAGGATAATGCTGGATTATACAATTTAAACACATTAAAACCTATTTAAACCCTGATTAAACTATGTAACTGCCCTATAAATTAGGGAACTAATGATATTGTCTTAAATCAATTGCAAACTATCATTTAGCACTAATCACTATCATTAGTGCTAACCATGATTAGACTTAATTAACTCAAAGTGTAATTAGGCTTAATTCATGCAACCTGGATCTTCAATCTCTCATAGTATAAACGACAGATATTGCCTACTTTCAATTTTCTACGAGATATTGGAAAACACGACTCATCAAATCATTCAAAAGCCTAAGTCTAGAATCGAGTCACTGAGTCATGACTCATCGAGCAAACCTTAGCAAACAATACTCAAAAGCATAAGTCTAGGATCAAGTCATTGAGTCATGAGTTACTGAGTCAAACCTTAGCAGATATCATTCCCCAAAATAGTCAAATCCAATCAACCTGTCTCACTCTTCCTAAGCTTCTCATGGGTAATTGAGAGAGCCGAGCCAAATCCAGTTATCTTGGTCCCACTTTCCTAAGCTTCTCAGGGTAATTGAGAGAGTTGAGTCAAATCTAGTCATCTTGGTCCCACTTTTACTAAGCTTCTTATGGGTAATTGAGAGAGTCGAGCTAAATTTAGTCATCCTGGTCTCACTTTTCCTAAGCTACTCATGGGTAATTAAGAGAGCCGAGCCAAATTTAGTCATCCTAGTCCCACTCTTTCTAAGCTTCTCATGGGTAATTGAGAGAGCCGAGCCAAATTTAGTCATCCTGGTCCCACTCTTCCTAAGTTTCTCATGGGTATTTGAGAGAGCCGAGCTAAATTCAGTCAACCTGGCCCACTCTTCTTAAGCTTCTCATGACAATAAGAGAAAGTCAAACCAAACCTAGGTCACCTTTCTCTATAGTTTCTTATAGTCTAAATAATAGAAATCACCCAGTCGTGATTCCACCTGGGATAAATCAATTAGATCAAAACTCCCGTTCTTTAGGTTGACCCAGTATCTAGCAACCCGATCTAGAGCCATGTCATCTTATTTGCCTATTGACTTGAGGTGATCCCCTTAAATATCAAGTCATCGCAATGTGCTTGGCGATCCCAAAGACAACACACATTCATTTTGAGAGAGTGCGCGTTTTATTTTTGGGTCTCCAAGATGCATTATACTTTTTCTTTTAATCAAGGGTTTTCTTTAGTTGTGAAGATGTAATTAGGACCACTTGTGATTTGGTATGTGAACATATAATTTTTCTAATATACACAGCAAGTGTAATCTATTGAGGATAATCAATAAAAAATAAAAATTGTTTGATTCATTCCAAAAATGACAAATCTTCATGTTGTTCCATTTTTAATTTTTTCCTCTTTTTATACTTGTTACAAAAATGGTGAACTCAATGTGAAACATCCCACCCTTCATCTGTAAAGAAAAGTAATACTAATGCATCTTAGAGACTTTATTCTTTCATGAAACTAACTAAGCTCTTCTTTTGCTCTTTACAGATCTTTAGTCATTTGTATATTCACTCAATTTTCTTTCAAAAACTCAATCTTAATGGCACCATCGCTCGCTTTCAGATTCCTACTAGGCGGTGGCTTCGCCGTCAACACCTTGCATAACTTTGACAAGAGTGTCCCCCACTCCTTCATTATGGTGTCGACTGGTCCAGCACCAGCCATCTACAAGTGGGATGAGGCTCTAATTTTTCCCTCACCTAGAGCTACATTGGCAGCTTCCAGAATAGTTTCAGCAGCATCGAAGGTTGCCCTAGTAACGCCAAGAGTGGCTTCTACTGACTTAACCTCCTCCAACAATGAAGTTGAGGAGAAGCATAAAAAGAATAGGAGGTAGAGGAGAAAAGCTATATACCCTCATACTCCTAGAATTGTTGGAGATAAACTATCGACCTCACTAATGCAATCAAGGGAGGCAGACAGGAGCTCCCTTCAATACCAAATCTATTGGCCCCTTTGGAAGGAATGCACAGAGTGAAGCTGCCAAGGGTTGTGCTCAACCTACCAAAGGAACTGGGGGGAAGACAACAAAGAAAGGAAAGTCCAAGAATAGGTCAACCCCAGGTTGACCGTTTAAGAAAAGGAGGGATGGAAGTTGTCATTCGAGAAGCACACCGCAATAGTAAGAAGATCATCTCCATCCCAGGATAAGAAAGTAATATGTTCCCTATTTTAACCAATCTCTCTTGTTCTTGGAGAAGAAAGATCTATAGGATAGATACCTTGCAAAGGCCAAGGAAGGCATCGAAGGTAGAAAAGAGGGAAAAAAGGGTTGATTTTGTTAGCCTTAAAAAAAGAGACCAGAAAAAGAGAAAGGTGTAGCCTGTTAGTGTATGCACCACTTCGGTCGACGGGGACCTATCACCGATGCCACCTAGCCTACCTCATTAGGGAATCATCACGAGATCGATGGCTAGATCCATAGTGCCTCCCTTGATATTTCACTCTTTATCGGAAGATGCTGGAAGAGAAGATCAGATGTCTACATCTCCTCGTCAATTGATGCACAAACATCAATTTGTCCTTATAGTCACATCTTACATGGATGAATGAAATGTAGCTCCCACTTCTATAGAAGAGATAATGTGATGATTAGAACTGCTTGAGGCTGAAAATCAATGATTAAGAGAGGCATATGCATAGTAGAATGTTGGCTAAACTTCTAATCCTGGCCAACCATACAATGTTGCACATCCTCTCAACCTTCCCTCCATGGGAATGGTTAAGCCACCGGGACCATTTGTCTTTAACTCGGCAAGAGGGGATCCCATAGGACTGAATGCCTCACTCCTTGCTTCTCCAGTTGCTTCACCTTGGCAACCACCCAATATCAATGTTTGTGCACGACCATTTGGTGTGAATGTCTCACTACAACTGTTTGGTGCAAATGCGCATGCACAGCAAGCTGTATTAGATGAACATGGATCCCATGGCACACTTTAATGAGATGATGAATTACTAGATGGTCTAATGCCAAACAAACCTGCCTTCTTAAGTGCCAAACATTTATCATTAGTCGTATCCACTAGAGATTGAGAATGAGCTATTTCCACTAGGCTTTCAGATGATAGACCTTCATATGTTTAATGGAACGGATGATCCACAACATCATCTCACCCTCTTCAATCTGATGGAAAATTATGCTACCTATCACAATCTCTGCTTGAAATTATTTGGCTCATCACTTAAGGGACCAATATTCCAGTGGTACTTGATGCTTCTAGCGGGGTCAATCAAGACCTAGAATGACATGAAAAACCTATTTCTAGCAAGGTTTTTTGTGACTAAAAAAGATGTCACATTAGCTAACCTCTCCCTTATGAGGCAAAGGGATAATGAATCGGTAGAGGATCATCTTTCGCAGGCAGAAGGAAGCCAGCAAATGTAGGGCAACTTTAACAGAAGAGCAAAGAGTTCACCTATGCCGCAATGGCATTAAGGTTGACCTTGAAATTTTATTGGTTTGATTTATTTTGCATCATGAGTGGATAATCTCTCTTTTTCTAGAGGAGAGTTGGATTTTATGTTGAGTTCATGGTGTAATCAATGACTTTCTTGTGTGGCAATGCAATTAAATTTATTTCTCATATTTGGTGTGTAAGGTTTTCAATTGATTTGCTATCTATTGGATGATTTCACAATTAAGGTTTGACAATCAAGAGAGGTAACCCTAATTAGGATTTAAATATCACAACATAAAACTATAGATGTCTTGGTAGAGCTTTTATGTTTTATCAAATCTTCAGCAGAGAATCATAGATATTAATGCATTCTTATTATTCAAATTTTTATAGGGATATTGAACTCAGGATTATGAGAATAGAGATTTAACTTATCACTCAGAAGAGAGGGTTAAGGACATTAGGATTCTAGGTTTATGAACTTATGCATTATTAGATCAGATTTTAGATAAAATTGCCATGAATGAAACATAAATGAAGTCGATCCTCTAGGATTTCCAAATATTAATTTACTCAATTCAAAGCTATTTTGTTTAGCTGCTAGTTACAACTTAGCTGTTTTTGTTTATCCTATTTTGGTTTCCAAATAAAGTCAGAATTATCTATAATGATAGCTAGTGAAAGGTTGAAATACACAATCCCTATGGATACGACACTCACTCATCACTAAACTATAAAACTTGACTCTGTACACTTGCGGTATAATTTACAACGAACAACTAGCCAACCAAACAAGAAGCAAGAATGGTTTCATAGAAGGCGTGATCGCTAGAGAGAGCATCGATGCCAAGGTTTCACTGTATTCAATATCGGTGATTTACCAGTCACACACCTCCTCCACTATGCTAATGAGTGCTACAGAGAAGATCCAGACCTCATAAAGATGCATCAAAATTTTGGAAGCTCGCTTTCCTCAGAAGTGAAGAAGAACTGGTTTCAAACTCTGGCAGTTTAGGGTGCCAAAGAATGGGTCCCTTGCAAGACATGTTCCTGATACGCTTCCTTTCCAAAAGATAGGAGGGAATCAGGAAGTCTCTTATCCACTGGGACCAACATTATGGTGAGAACATGGCTAATTACATTCACAAATGGAGGGACGCTGCTTGGAGCGATCCACAATTGCTTGATCACCCAGAGGCAGAAGAAATCCATCTTTACCTAGCAAAAAGGGCCTATTTCCACCATTGAGTGCCATTTAACTTCATAGAGGCATTCAATCAAGCCAAAAAGAAGAAGATGAGAGCAATGGATGACCCACTAAAAGAACAAGTATTCATCGAATCACACATTACAAGGGTCCTTGAATACCTACACTACATGAAAGCCCCCATTTTAACTACGGTTCCAAAAACCAAACAAACCCATTACCTAGGATGGCCCATGATGAAGTTATTCAAAAAAGGTTACAAGGTTGCAATCGGACACTTATTCCAGTATCAAGCCTTAGTGCGCATGATGTCACAAAACAAGGCATATACGATCAGGGGCTTCCCATTTTCACTGGCTAATGCCCTAAATTGGATTGCAACATTGCCAGCTGAATTGTTCAGATCTTAGGAGGTGCTGACTGAAGCATTCGTATACAGATTTCATGATTACACCTCTCAGTTCTCTAAAGCACAAGTGTGAGAAATTCATCCTCTTGAAAGGGAACATCTTTAAGACTTTGCCTTGAGATGGTACAATGTTTACCTTTATTACCCTATATTGCGAGAAGAAAGACGCATAATATGGGAATGCATTGTCAAATTAGGAAAGGCCTTTCCATTGCCCAAAGAGGTACCTATTTCATTTCTTGGACTACTCAAGTTGCTGATCCAAGAACCATCTGAACCTATGGAAGTATCCTGCAACATGACCAACATTGTGCTAAATGAAGAGAATGCTCCATAAGAAGCATTTGAGTCACCAAAAACAATGGTCATGCTGTGATCTGGGAAGAACACAACTCAGGACAAAGGAAAGGTGCCAATGCAAGAAGAGTAGGTGCCTAAAATTTCTTGTCCTCTTGTTGAAGAAAGGGAAGTTCCAGAACTAACAAATAAGCTGGATTATGATGTCTTCGCTCACTTGCATAGAATCCTGGTAAGACTGAGCATATATGATCGCTAAAGAGTCTTGGCAAGCATGCAGTGCTAGATGAGTCCGTCAAGGACCAGTACTTGGCAAAGGTTGCTAATACGGTTGAATGCAACCAAACCATCACTTTCGCAAATGATGACTTATTACTTGGAAGTACAGAACATAATCGACCATTGTTTATAAGTGTCGATTTATCAGGAGAAAGGATTAACCACATTATGTTGGATCCAAGATTTGCAGTTAATATTCTCCCACTCAAAGTACTGAAGTGTATCGGGATGTGCCCAACAGTTCTCAAAAGCAGCATTCTAGTGATTCAAGGCTTTAACCAAGAGAGTCAGAGGACTATGGGGACTATCACCTTGAACCTTGATATTCAAGGATTTCTCACAAAATTCAGCTGCCATGTCATTAATGTGCCAACATCCTACAACCTGTTGCTTGGAAGGTCATGGTTGCACTAATACCAAGTTGTGGCATCCACGGAGCACCAATGCTTTAAGTTCTACCAAAAATGAGGCGCATATCTGCTGATGTATGGCCATTCATGATTTCAGAGGCATTCTTCTTAGAAGCCCAATACTATGAGCTGGCATCAAATGAACTGGAGCAGCCAAAGTAATCGGCCAAGTCAACCATGGACAGAAGGCAACAATCATTTATTGCTAAAAGATAGGTGTCAACATCACAGGCTATACCTACATGGGTGGTCCTGTTCCTAGTGGTTCCATCATAAATGTCTTTGCACTTTGAAATTATGACAAGTGTCTCACAAGAAAACAAGTTAAAACTCATGAAAAAGTTGGAAGTGCTCCAAATAGACGATGATGATGAAGAAAGGTCATTAGTTCAGCATTCGTAGCCATTGCAGCACTAGGCCACTCCTGCTTCAGCACCAGCTCCACCAATTCAGAATATATTCATCTGGAGCCCAGTTGCAACTTCCTCAACTCCACAATCTTTTGCCTTCCAGGCTAGTACATCGATGCTAAGACCGCTTGGAAGGGATGCAGAAGAGGATCGGCCAAGTCATCAATAGGCAGGGGGCAAGCCATACCCCCACTAATAAGACCTTATGAGAATCAAGTCGCTAACTCTTTGCAAGCTTATATGTTGCTACAACCGGCACCAATTGAGAACATCCAGTTCCAAATCAATGACTCAAGGAGAACAACAACTACTCCTCCAAAATTATCACCTACAGTGCCAAACTATTCTCAAGTAGTCTCAAAGTCTCAAAGTTGACATAATCTTTGCATTTTGAGATCAACACTGAGAGCATCAGTCAAGCAAAGCAAGAGACATCCTTTGATTTTAGCACCAAAAGTAGTAAATGGTAGATCAGAGGAGGAAAATTATAATCCATATTGGTTGAGTACAATTGGCTACTGACTTGATTGGATGAGTCAAAAATCATTTAGGGCAAAGAACCTAAACATCAATCCCAAGTGGAAAAAGGAAGATTAGTATTTAAGGAGATGGGCTTGCCCTATGGACAATGTTGTACTTCTGATCTTCTACCCATGAAATTCTTGTCTACAAAAATTTTCACAAATTCAGTAAGGGATGCAAAAGGATAATCGACCTCCTTGGAATTTATCCTGATGAACCTTATATGTCATCCGCTCATCCCGATTCTAATCAAAGGAAAATCAAAGGATCTTTGATATCTAGGAGATCAGACAGGTCTTGATGGAAATGATGATATTGACATGGACAGTGATGAGGAGTATACCTCAGATAGCTCCTATGAGAGTATCAGGTCCATCATTGCTCCCACTATGTGGTACTGTAAGTCAGCTTCTATTGAGTCCAAGATGTCAAAAATGTCGTCTACCTTATCAATAATTACACATTGTTACATGGTTTCCACCTCTGACCATGCATCCATAGAAGAGGAAGAATCTGAGTCTGATGGCAAAGAATCACAAACAAACTTAGAGGGACCTGATGATATAAATGACAAAGAAGCCATTGATGACCAACAATTCTTGAATCAGGATCAGAAATGGCGAATGAGAGTTATGAGCTCGATCACAAGTCAAACACTAGCTGTTCAGAGGAAGAAGGAGATGATGACTCTGATTCTTCTTTAGAAGAAATAACCTATGGTACAGCTTCACCGGGGTTAGAAGATGGTGGACAACCAACAATCAATGAACTTGAAGAGTTCAACTTGGACATAGATGAGGATAAACGCCTTACCTTCATCACCAAATCTTTACCAGAACATGAAAAGCAATTACTAAGGGATCTCCCTAGGGAATTCAAAGATGTCTTTGCATGGACATACTCTTAGATCTGGATATTGCAATGCATTTCTTGCATATTTCTCCAACCAAATGATCAATAAAGCAAGCACTAAGGAAGTTCAGACCTGAATTAGAGCAACAGATCATTAATGAGATCAACTAATTGTTGGAGGCCAACTTCATCCGAGAAATCAACTTCTCGAGATGGCTCTCCAGTGTTGTCCCGATAAAGAAAAAGAATGGGCAAATATGAGCTTGTGTTGATTTTCGCAACCTCAATGAAGCCTGTCCGAAAGATGAGTTCCCACTACCACATACAAAACTCCTTATCGATAGCACATTTCTCTATAACACATTTTCATTCACGGATAGTTACTCTAGCTATAACTAGATTAAGATGGTGCTAGTAGATGAGGCTTCCATTGCATTCCACACTCCAATGGGCGTCTTTTGCTATAAAGTTAAGCCATTTGGATTAAAGAATGTAGGAGTGACTTATCAAAGAGCTATGCAAGTTATTTTTCATGACATGCTTCATAAACATGTTGAATGCTATGTCGATAACTTGGTGGTAAGATCCAATGGTTATGATTAGCACTGTCAGGATTTAGACACCGTCTTTGTATGACTCAGGAAAAATGAGCTACACATGAACCCACTCAAATGCGCATTTGGAGTTGGGTCAGGCAAGTTCTTGAGATTTGTCATCCATCATCGAGGAATCAAAGTGGACCCACAAAAAGCAGAGGCCATGAGAAACATGCCTCCCCAAAGGAACATAGATGATTTGAGTTTGCAAGACAAGCTATCTTATATCAGAAGATTTGTGGCTAATTTAGCAGGAAGATGTCAACCATTTCATCATCTACTAAAGAAAGAAGTAGACTTTGTTAAGGATGAAGCTTGCCAGAAAGCTTTCGATACCATCAAAGAATTACTTTGCAACCGACCAATTTTGGCTGCACCAGCTAAGGGTAAATCGCTTATTCTATACATCTCCACGAGTGAGCAATCGTTGGGGGCATTACTTGCACAAGAAAATTAAGATGGTAAAGAACAAGCATTTACCTTAGCCGTTGGTTGATCAATGTAGAATGCAATTATTCTTTGATCGAAAAGACATGCCTTGCCTTGGTGTTTGCAGCCCAAAAGTTAAGGCATTATTTCCTTGCTTGTGAGATCCAATTAATTTCTAAAGTGGTCCCGCTCAAGTTCCTAATCACTTATTCCATGTTATCGGGATGGTTTGCCAAGTGGTCATTACTGTTGTCAGAATTTGACATCACCTTTATCCTGAGAAAAGCGGTGAAAGGACAAGTTCTGGGAGACTTCTTGACAGCTCATCCAGTTGATGAAGATGTCATTGTACAAGAAGACTTGCCAGACGAGGAAGTATTTATTACAAAAGGTAACGCTCCCTAGCAGATGTATTTTGGTGGTGCTGCCCAAGTTGTCGGCGCTGGTGTTGGACTTGTCTTCATCTCACCTCAAAAAGACATTCTTCCATATTCTTTCTACTTAGGAAAGAATTACCGAAGTATGAGACATTAGTCTTAGGACTTTAGAATACCCTCAACTTTGGGAGCATGAAATTAGACATCTTCAGCTATTCGAAAGTTCAACAATTAACCACTGAATACAAGATTCGTCAGCCCGGTTTATGCCAATATTATGACATTGCGCAAAGGCTACTAGACCAGCTTTTTCAAGTCACCATTAGGAATATTTCAAGGGCTGAGAATACCATTATTGATGCTCTAGCAAATTTGGCAACCACTCTAACCATTACCGGAGGCCAAGAAGTCATTATTAGAGTTGAATAATGAAGTCGCATTCCCGACCCATATGATGAGGAGACTACTAAGTCAGTAGAATGTGTAGCTTGCATGGAATTGATGGCAGATGATTGGCACATACCATAGATCGACTACCTATAATATAGAATTCTCCTAAAAAACTCACAAGAAAGGTTAGCTCTAAGAAAAAGAGCTACTCGATACATGTGTTACAATAATACATTGTATCACCAGGCATATGATAGACTCTGGCTTCATTATCTTAATGGGGAAGAGATCCAATATACACTCATGCATGTGCACTCCAGTGAATGTGGTGGACATCGATCTGGTCAGAGATTATATATATGGATCAAATACCTGTGATATTATTGGCCTACTATGGTCTTAGACTCGCTGCAATTTGCTAAGTCATGTCTCCAATGTCAGCTTCATGGGGATATTCGGCACATACCACCTTCGAAATTGGTACTCGTAAGCATCTCTTGGCCATTTTCATGGTGGGAATTTGATATCATTGGTCCAATAAATCCTCTATCTTCTAAGGAACATGCCTATATCTTGGGCTACAACCAATTACTTCTCCAAGTGGGTAGAAGCTGACTCATATAAGAGAGTCAGGGCCAAAGAAGTAATCAAGTTTATCAAATTCAAGATCAGGTATCAATATGGTAATTCGTGCCAGATCACATTAGTCAATGGCACTCCATTTAAGAATGAGGAAATGGAGAAGTTTTGTCAAAAATAAGGCATCAAGCATGTATTCTCTACACCATATCATCCACAAGGAAATGGCCAAGTGGAAGCGTTTAATAAGGCAATCCTAAAGATCATGAGAAGAATAGTGGATAAGAATAAGCGGCAATGGCATCTCAAATTGCCGGAGGTGCTTTGGGCTTATTGCACTACTCACCAAACAGCGCCAATGCGACTCCTTCTTCTTTGGTGTTTAGGATGGAGGCAGTCTCACCTGGACCCATTCCCAAATGGGCACCAAAGTTTAAAGCTTAACCTTGTCTATGCAGGTGTGCTTGAGAGCCATAAGAAGCAGCACTTGGTACATTAATAGTAGTTGCTCAAGGCACATGGTAGGAGAAAGCGAGTTGTTCATAGAGTTAAAAGTAAAGAATGGTGGAACAGTTACCTTTGGGGACAATGGAAAAGGTAAAGGCTCCCTTGCTTAACTTCCCTTGCAAAACTCTCCTCTAACTATCTTTTTGTATGTGTCCCCCAATTTTATAGCTTAAATCCTCTTTAAATAACCCAATTTAGAGTTAGGTAGAACCACAGCCTTGCGCAAAAATTATTAAACTTCTAAAAATATCAACTTTCCGCATACCCAACTATTCACCAAGAATAATGTTCTAAAATTTTAGACATAAATTTCTCATATGATGTCCAAATCATGCTATTATTAATGTGTTGGAAAGAATATTTGAATTTCTACAATGTTTATGTTTAACAATTGCTCTAAACAACCCTTCATCTATGTAAAAAATTGCCTCAAAGTGATGCCTTTTTCAAACCATCTGTTTCGAATGTTGTTTTAGCTACTAGATACACTTGCAGTGTTTTAGCCATAACGTTCTCATCTGAACTTATAATCATGTGATTCTTGATTCATTTGACAAATAACTTGAAATTTAAAACTTTTATGTTGAACAGGTTTCTTGAATTGGTCTCAATTAATACCAAAAATGGCCTCAAAGTGATGCCTTTTTCATATTCAAGTTTTAATACCTAAAATAGAAACTAACTCTATTAAGTGCAATATATAATCAAAAGTAATAAAATTACATCAATTGGGAATCTATAACCTATGAATTTAGGTATTAAAATATAGTAAAATATGATCTTATCAAATACTCATAAACTTAGCTTTTGATCGTCTTCAAGCAAAATAGTAACCAATCTCATGAAATAGTTAGGATAGCCTCTCTTAATCAATCAAGAACATACCAGACAAATTATAGATGTACACATAACTTAGAATTCATTCAAAACACTTACTAAGTAATCTCATGAAACTCATGCTTCATTAATCCTTTCATGAAGTGAAAATGTGTGTGTGTGTGTGTGTGCATGCAGTGTCAATCTCATACTACATGCATGCTTTTCAATCAACAATGTGCAAACCAATGATTCTAATGATCTTCAAAAATACCTTATAATCTTGCTTTTCATAATCCCTCTCCACTAATGTGGATAATTCTATTAACTTGGATTAATAAGTTTTTGCTAAACTTGTAATGGGGCCTTGGGTTTGGTTAATAAAAGAAAAAGAATAAGGATTCACAAAATAAGAGATCATAAATAAATTTGCACATGAATGTTCACTCTCTTGACTTTTTGTTTAGGGTTTTCTTTGTTTTATTTATATTACTATAGGCTTTATTACTATCATACCCTCAAACTTATTTTCTTTTAAGTTTATTAGAATGTGATCCTCCTAATTATGGACTAAATTTTTATTGATTCGTTTCATTTTTGTCACTTTTTCTTTTACTTTGGCATTCTAATTTTAGATATCCCCAAACTTATCTTCTTTTGCATTCTTGTACCTCTCTACAACCATGTGTATAGAATATGTTTCTTAATAGATCAATCATGGTTTTTCAGGCTGAAAAGGTTTGGATGATTAGGCTAAAGAAAGAAAATTCGAATGGTGGTCTTTCATATGCTTAGCATATTGCAACACCCAGGGGGGCAATTATGTGTCGAAATACATTACAATTGTTTTTAGTATGATTATATTGATTATAATGGTGAATTGAGGTGAAGAAATTTATTTTGAAATAAAATAATCTAAGTATGTATGAATTTCACATAAGTGAAATGTACTTGTACAAGTTAAAGCATATGTGAATGATTACAGGGATTGATTCCTAGCTATTTAAGGCAAATTTATTATAGTTTTGTGTCATTATTAATGGAAAAAATGATGATAAAAAGTATATGAAGGAGAAAAATGGATTGAAAAAGATCAAGAAAAAGGGTGCAGTGGGCTGGACATCGCAACGTCGGATCATGAAATGGGAGGCGGGTAGGCATCAAGTGGATTTGATGCTGCGCATCAAATTCCAGGTCGCAGTGTCGATCGACATTATAAGCCGGGGAACTGACTTTTTTGGGTCAGCCCATTCCATTTTTCTTCTTCCCATGCCAAACCCCATGTCCCTAGACCCCGTTTGGCTTGATTTTGCTCGAGAACATCTTAGTTTAAGTGTTTACCCATCACCTTCACTTCCAAAAATTCAATTTCCAACTGTTTGAGTGGTGGATGAAGAGAGAAATCCCATTTTGCTATAATAAATTATGGGTTTAAGGAGATTGAGGGTGGATTCATGCTTTAGGATGGAAGCCATGTTTGAAATTGCAAGTAAGTTATCTTTCATTAAATTCATGATTTCACCTTGCTAGGATTTCTTGTAAGCCATGAACAGTAGAAGTTTGGAGGAAATTGTGAAATCGATGTGGGATTGATGGAGAAAGGTAATTAATAAACTAATTATAGTGTTTTGGAACTAAATTGGGTATAAGAAATGAGATTTCTTCCTAAGCTAGGGTTTGAGAATAGTGAAATTTGAGGAGTTTTATGTTTTATATGTAATTATCATGAGGAAATTGATTAAGACCTAGATTATAATGGTTTAAGACTTATTTAAAGGTGAAAAAGTTAATTTTGGGCCCTAACCTAAGTAGAGGCTAGAAAGGACTTTTATGTATAGTATGATTAAGTAGCTAAATCATTAAACTATGGGCTTAATCGACTTCTAAGTGAGCTTAAATTCTTAATAATTGAATTGTAGAGTTATTACATGTTGATGGATATGAAATTAGCTAACATTGCCTTTGTAAATGAATGATATGGTGGTATGTACAAGACCATTGAGTAGGATGAGAAAGCTTGGAAACTCAAGAAGTTGTAAGATGACTCGTCAATGAGGTAAGTAGGCACCCCTTTGTTGTTTAAAAGGTTGTATGAATGGGGATGATGAGTATCTCGTTGGTTGTATCTAGGCATGTATAGAATAATGGATAAATGCTTTAAACCATATTCTCATTTTAAGCATATCTTTCTTCTGCAAAAAAATGATGTATAATTGAAGCATAGTTTTGAACCGACTTATATATGTAATCCAACATATGATGATCAAAATTGAAATGTAGTATGGATCATAACATTTAATGTGAATAACTTGTATATGCTTGCATAAATGATGGTCTAGGCATGCATTCATTTCAAGGATAATAATTCACAATTCTGATCATCATAAATCTTAAGACGAATTTAGCTGTTATCAAGGAACATTCTAATAACTTTCCCAAACAAGTTTTGTTGTCATCAAAATCATACATAGCAACCCTAATAGCTTCCATGTGGCTACAATCTATGTTCTTTGAAAACCCTTCAAGCCATGTTACTAGACTATGGAAGTTGAACCCCAAATGGTAGGGGTATTCGATTGTCATTAGCAAACATTTGCATAAGGCAACTTGGATGGAGCTGCTATTTTCCAAGCGATTTGGTCTTTGTGCTACCTAGTGATAGATTAAGACACCTTGTAATTGGCTATGTTTTAAGGGGCTGCAATATTTAGCTTTAATTTGGCTCCGCTCGTGTTGTCTAAGGGCATGTAGCTAGAACTTCCCAGGCTATATTGCCAGGCGACTAGGCTTATTCATTTATGACACTGCATGTGATATTGGCAGGCAGCTACCATTTGGCTACTAGGTTCCAATGACAAAGTGTCTTGCTCAAGCCCCGTAGGTGAATGTTGCAAGTGAGTGGCAATTGGTTGCAACCACAAGTGAATGCACCAGATGATTGGTAATTAGCTAGGGACTATACTTAGAATGTTTCTGCACTTGTAAACTCATTAACACATATAACAGATGTTATCACTTTTATGGTTTTGCTAATCATCAAAATATATCAATTAATGTCTAATGCAAGTTGGAGCATTATAATCTCTCCCTTTTTGATGATTAATAAAACTCGAAGAAGCATTTAATTGTAGTTCAATAAACTTGTCTTAGTTTGACTTTTGGTTTATGTTTATGATTCCTTACAAGATAGTTTGATTTTTCATATGTTAGTTTTATATTTATTTAGTATCATTCATCAACATACTATTCATTTTAGAATCTTAGTGCCTTTGAAACAAACATGCTTAATATAATTCATTTTCAGATCCCATAAACCATGACACCAATTATCTCAGTAGAATACATCAAGGTTTGACAATCACATTCAAATTTCTCCATTCATCATTTAGCATATTCAATAAGATATCATTCACCCATAAGAAAGGCTTTTAATAACATTGAACATTTCAAAATGTCATACAAGTTTTTTAAGAACTTCATACAAAATACCAAGTGTTTACATTACATTGCAAGCCACAAAAAAATAGTTTTTCAGAACTTCATACAAAATTTCAAGAATTTAAATTATATTACAAACCATAAAATTTTGCCTTTCAAACTATAAAAAAAAGAAAAAATAAAAATCACATCATTGTAAGCTCTTGAGCAGGAAAGCTTCTTCCTTTGGCGCTCTCTCCCCCTTTTCGCAATGCATCAAGGGTTAGGGGAAGGAGAAGAAGCATTCTCCCCCTGAGTGGGATGTGCTCCATCCCCTATTTGGGAGAGAAGCTAGGATACCTCAAATACAAACTCTAGGATAGAAGGCCAAGATGCAGGGGTAGGAGTTAGGTCAACCGAACCCCAAGCTAAAGTAGGAGATGGGGAGGAATGATGTGAGGGTGTAGGTGAGGTACGTGTATGTTCATGAGAAGTAAGAGATGCATGGTTTGGAGATGGAATGTAGTGAAGTCCAAAGTAAGATAATAAGATATCTATCTTCTACTCTAAAGTGTGCATGCTACTTTCTTATGCCTTTTTGAGTTGATTGAATTCCTCTCTCAACTCCTTAACTTTTGTAGATAGACTGACAAATGTAAATGATAGTCATGGTAATACAAGTGCAAGAGGTGGGGCCTAAGATGAGGAGGCCTACTTTGCTACTTCCTTCTTCCTTTTTCCTTCCCCTAAAAGGGTGCTCCAAGTTGGGCATGCTCTTCATTAGAGCTGCCTTCATCTCCTGATCTTCTTCTTCCATCTCTACTACATGTCAGGCATCTTATTTTGCTATATACTCTATCTCACTTACCTGTATCTTTTTAGAAGGGTTTCTCCAACCCTATCCTTCTTGAGAGTGGATAAATATAGTGTAAACTCTCCTTCTATGGGAACTTGAAAATGTTGGAAAACTTTTGTGAGCTACACCCCATATGGAACATTGTGATCAACCCAGGCTAGCATATATCTAGAATGTGTAGAATAATATCTTGGGAAAACTAAACTTCTTGTAATTATAGATTTCCACAAAATCCATGTTTCATATTCTGCCACAATCTCAGCTCCTCTCAATTTAGGTACAATCATGGGGTCCTTCACTTTTCTAAACACTCTCATGTCAATGCTCATGTCCATGGTCTTGCTGTATCTATGTGTTTGTTATACATTGTGCTAGTGAAAAGTGCATTGAACAGTTGTTCAGAAGTCATGTCCACTTCATGTCTACACCCTTCACTTTGGAGGTATATTCTATTGGGTCCCAATTGAAGAAGAGTACAAACTTGTGATAGATTTGGGCATCATACTCTATGGACTCTACCCAACCTTGATAGTTAATCATGGCCTCATTACCTGAGTGACATTTATCAAGGAAAGACTTGTCATGCCCCGCCTTCCGAGGCGCAACTTATTATTTTGCACTGTATTTCACCTCGATTTGCCCACTTTTAGGATGTGGGTGCTCAAGTTCCATTTTGGAACTCAACTATTTTCTTCAGAAAAAGGATAGAGTATCCCCTAATTTATCAAGGTTTAACTTGTACAATTATTTATCAATTATATTAAAGCAATAATATAAATTCTAAACATATACACCCACTCACCCACAACCTAAGATCTGGGTAGAACCATGATGGCAATCTACATCTTTAAAATCAATTATAAACTGATAATTAAATCATTAAGGCATGCCATTATGTCATATTATACATCATTTGAATCCATTAAATATAATAAAAATACACAACAATTACAATTCTAAATACCATAATTAAAGAGTCTTCAATCTTGCTCAACAATCGCAATCCACATTTAAGAAATCTTCACTTGGCCTGTCAGTTAAAAAATAAACAAGAAGGCGTAAGTTTGAGCAACTCAATAAGTAGACAAATGTAATCAATAATGATTAATCCATAATTATTCATGTCATATCAAACAATCGATATCCAACAATGAATAACACATAAAGAAATCCATGTTATTTCCACTCAATTAATCCAACTCATATTGAACCAACCTTTAAATTAAACATACAACAAAGGGATATTCTTTATCCCTCTCATTAAACATCCATACTAAATCAAACATCAATTATTCTAATCCAAGATATACCCATTATTCCTTATAATTAAATAACATCAATTTTGATCAAACATGGGATATCTACTATCCCCAATCAAAACATAACATGCCCAAATTTCAAATAATGGGATAAATATTATCCCTAGCCATTTAATGAAGACAAATGCCTACTTACCTTGTCATACTTCGAAACCATTTTTCCAGCTCAAGGCCTTTTCATCCTTCTCAGATCATCCTGTAGAGGGTAAAATATAATTTATTATTGACATAGCTCAAACTAATTTCTTCTAAACCAACGAATATGATTTATGTCTAAGCCCATATTTCTCAAGGGCATAATTTCATATTTATTTTTTTAGCATAAACAATCTACTTTCTCTTACCACAACAAAGCCATATAGGCTACTCATATCCATATTATATAAGATTAGTCAAAATTTAACAGATTCAATGAAGTTTTTGAAGGAATCTCACTCATAATCATATGTAATCATCATACAATATAACTAGCATATGATTGACTTTCATAATAATCTCATTAGACATTTAATATCATCAATTTGTGGCTTACATGGCCCAAACACATACATCTTTTTTAACCCTTACTTAGGGTATAGCTCAACTTTCATTTCCACTAGCCCAAATTGACCTAAACATGTCTTAAAATATCATAATTTAGCATTTAGTCATTTATCTTATGATAATTTTAGCAAAATCACAAAATCCCCAGATTTCACTATTCGTCAAAACCCTAGCTTTGCAAAATTCACAATTTCTCATGCCAAATCATGATAATCACTGTATCAAATCATTCCTCCATGAATTTATAATCATATACATCGATTTAACCCAAAAAATTCATCATTTCTCTAAACCCTAAAAATAAAAAATTAGAGATTTAGTTGGGAGATTAGGCTTATCGTCGCTCATAAGCATATTCATCCTCCCCAAATGAATAACTAAGGTCCCAACTCCATGTTGCACCTTCCATTTTATGGAAATTCAATGTTTCTACCATTTTCACCAGTCGAAATAACTTAAACTCAAGTTCAAATGGGAGATCAAATGATTTTCCATTTAGACAAGGCTATTTTCTAGTAAAAATGGCATGAATTTGAGCGTAACGAAGCTAGGGTATGGGTTGGGTTGTAAAACAGCGAAAACGAAATGAAGAAATGAAATTAAAATGGGTATAGGGCTTTAAAATATCTCATTTTTCGGTGCTCTGGCGTGCCACAAAGTCAGTGTCGCGACATATCATGCCACAAAGTTAGTGTCATGACATAGGAAACCTAAGTCATGACACAGACTTCACTGACTACCCAATGTCGTGACATAGGTGTCGCGACACTAAATCCCTTTGTTGCAACATTAACTTGCTACCCGTTCAAAGATGTTTTTGTATTTCGTCCATAACTTCCTCCTACCATATCCAAATTGAGTGATTTTTATTGCATTGGAAAGATAATTCCATGATCTACAACTTTTGTGTTAAACACTTTCAAATTAGTCCATTATCTATGTTCAAATTCAATCACAATGAATCCTTTTTCCAAATTCAGCTTTTACACTTATGAAAAATCATCATAGTCCCTATTTTACATAAAACACTTCAAATCTCCCAATAATCACTTCCCACACATCACATACATGAAATAAGACTTGTTTATGTTATTTAACACTTTATTCGAAGTCAATTTCTAAAAATCACTCATTCAGTTGTTTTTAACCGAATTTCTTTGAATTTTGTGCTATAATGACTTCACATGCCATTTTCATTCTAAAATGCATCCAAATCTCAAAATAAGATTCCCCACACATCACATACCTAAAATAAAATATGTTCATGCTATTTTCCATCTCATTTGAGGTCAATTACTAAAAATCTCCTATTCAATTCATTTTAACTAAATTTTCTGCCGTAAGTAACTCCATAGGCTATTTTTATTCCAAGTTACATCCAAAATTCAAGATAATGATTCACACACATTACACTATATATAATAACTATCTTAGGCCATTCACATTGATCATAGATATGCTTTTTCCCAAATTCACCATTTCAGTTGTTTTTGCAAAACATTCAACTCAATGATTCAAAATTGAAAGATTATCTCTAAAGTTTAATTTAAAACCTCATATATGTCACATTATACCTAATAAGCATGCTTCATTAGTCACTAAAGTCATATACATGACTTAACTCAAAATCATTACTTTAATCAATTTCACTTAAAACTACTAATGAAGTCATTCTCTTTGTTCAATTCAGTTTTTCATAACAAATTTCTTTATAAATCACTATTTATCACTTCAATTCTTCACTTTACTTAAATGCAAAGAATTTCCACCAAATTTCAACACCACAGGTGTTACATACTCCATCCCTTATAAAAAATTCTATCCCCAAAACTTTCGAAAGCAAGTAATTTTCATTATTACTATCTCAATTTACAATTTATATAGACTTGCAAATCCTCATTCATAAGATACTCCACGCAAGTTATGACTTCCCTTTATTATAAACTAATCATAATAACATACACCCAATTCACTGTCCAATGGACTCAAGTGCTAAGGTTAACAATAACAGTGTCACCATGCCAAATTGTAGCATAATACCGAATTATACTTCAAGAAAACCAAATCAATTACTATCCTTTTTCCACCACGCTTCCCTGTGTCACTCTCATGATGTTATATAGATCCAAATATTACTTTAACAATGAGCATTATGTTTCGTTATTACTAATTTACACCACCTTCATATTACATTCAATTCCTAAATTATAATTTCAACAAATAATATAACTATGGTAGACAAAACATATCAAAAATAAAAACTGCCTCATCCTTAGGTTCTATATTCCTACCTTCTATTCACATGGTAATCAAAATTTCTTCCTCAAATTATTTCCAACCATAATACCCAATCAATCATCATAAATCACTGGCTACCAACCAATAGCCTGCTTAGAAGGCCACATCAAAGTGGAATTAGCCACAAACAAAGTGGTCTAAATCACAATCAAGTGGCAACCACATCCAAACCAAGTGGTCTAAACCACAATCAAGTGGCAACCACAATCAAACTAAATGGTCTAAACCATAGTTAGGTGGCAACCACATCCAAACCAAGTAGACTCAACTCCCTTACAACTAGGTGTATTTTGGTCTGTCCCTACAATCCAGCTACAAATGTTGTGAGATCCATGACCACATGATATCTCGCCTTCATTGCAACCAAGGAGATACAAGTTCTCCATCCACACTCATGAAATAAGCAAAGGAGTCTACATAAGATAGGCTGATCAAGCCTCTTCACCATGAAAGGCAGCATCAACAAACAAAGCCCTATCAAGGGCGGGATCCCAAATAACCAAAGTAGTCATCCCGACAGGCATCCAAGTCTCAATCAAATAACCAATGTCAAATAGACAAATATCCAAACCTTGATCAAATAACTAATGGCCAACTCAATCCAAGAACTAATTAAATAACCAAATTCAAACCAATCTATCCATATCTTTGTGTCACCTGACACCATACCAAACTTCAATTATCCTATCACCACACAAACCCAAATGCTTTATAGGGCATATCACATAATTTCATATTATACACATACCAAGTTTCATTCATTACATAACTTATTCAAAATGGTATCCAAAACAAGGTTATTATCACCAATATCCAAATCCAAGCATGCATTCGAGTGTTAGTTCAGAACATATTCCCAATTTAAGCATACCTTCAAATCTTAATTCAATTGCAAATCTCACTTTCTTACTAAATTAAATTATCAAGCCCATGTATATACATCTGTTAAATGTTGATTATGATCCATCTATCCAAACATTCCCTTAATTCATATAATACATCATATTTCACAAAGTTTGATTGTACTCATCATAGTTCATGTATACAAAATTTATCAATTGTAACAACCAAAACAACTTAAACCCATAACTCAAATCCAATGTCAACTCTTGGGAGGGGAGAAATACACATGTTCATCTATCATATTATCAGTCAAAACAACTTACTTTATCCCTATAGAAATTCAATCTCAAATAACACAATTATGACACATGCTAATTTATTCACATTGACATAGTCACAAACAAAGTCATTCAATCATGTTTAAACATACCCTTCATTACCATCAAAAATCTATTAAGAATTCTCCAATTCCAAATATACCATTCATTGTAAAGTTCTTTCAGTTCTAACTTAAATACATGTATCAACATATATCATGCCATTATCTAGATACACATTTGGGGCTCATGCCATTGCATACCACATCCAATCAAAGTAATCAAATAGCCAACAAAGTTAACATAACCAATTTAACTAAAGGAATCCAGTGATTCCACCATAATTGATTAAACATACAAAACCAAATTCAAATTCATGAGACTTTGTTGTTTCATCTTTCAAACATGTAATTGAGATGCATATAAGCATCACCACGCTTTCACTACACTACTCTGATCATAACAAATTTTTGTCATTTCATCTTAATCAAATACTGAATCCAACCATAATTTGATCATCGATGCATTTCCATATTCCTTTTATTTCAAAATTACCAATACTATACCATAACTATTTATTTTGATAATGTTTATATCAAATAACATTTATATCAAAATTCAAAGTGCCTTATATGCCTTTAACATCCAAATGACAATTTTCTTTCATTTTAATATTCCTTCATATTTCTCAAAAGTTTATATGCTCTAATTGGCATTTCATTATCTATTTCTTCCAAAATCCAATGCCATCAAGGTTCAGGGTTCCCTTCTCAACTTAAACTTATCACATAGATAAGTTCATGGGATCTAATACCATTCTGTCACGTCCCGCCTTCCAAGGCGCGATGTATTATTTTGCACTATATTTCTTAACTATTTTCTTTAAAAAAAGGACAAAGTATCCCCTAATTTATTAGGGTTTAACCTATACAATTATTTATCAATTACATTAAAGAAATAATATAAATTCAAAACATTTACACCCACTCACTCACAGCCTAAGATCTGGGTAGAATCATGATGGCAATCTACATCCTTAAAATTAATTAATAAACTGATAATTAAATTATTAAGGCATGTCATTATATCATATTATACATCATTTGAATCCATTAAATATAATAGAAATACATAACCAATTACAATTCTAAATACCATCATTAAAGAACCTTCAATATTGCTCAACAATTGCAATACACATCCGGAAAATTTTCATCTGGCCTGTCAGCTAAAAAATAAACAAGAAGGTGTGAGTCCGGGCAACTTAATTCATAAATAATTCATGTTATATCAAACAATCGATATCCAATAATGAATAACACACAAAGAAATCCATGTTATTTCCACTCAATTAATCAAACTCATATTGAACCAATATTTAAATTAAACATACAATAAATGTATCTTCTTTATTCCTCTTATTAAACATCCATACTAAATCAAACATCAATTATTCTAATCTAAGGGATACCCATTATGCCTTACAACTAAACAACATCAATTTTGATCAAATATGGGATGTCCACTATCCCCAATCAAAACATAACATGCCTTGATGTCAAACAAAGGGATAAATATTATCCCTAGCCATTCAATGAAGATAAATGCCTACTTACCTTATCATACTTCCAAACTATTTTTCCAGCTCGAGGCCTTTTCATCCATATTAGATCATCCTGTATAGGGTAAAATATAATTCATTATCGATATAGCTCAAACTGATTTCTTCTAAACCAATGAATATGATTTATGTCTAAGCCCATATTTCTCAAGGGCATAATTTCATATTTATCACATCCATATTATATAAGATCAGTCAAAATTTAACAGATTCAACAAAGTTTCTTAAGTAATCTCACTCCTAATCATATGTAATCATCATACAATATAACTAGCATATGATTGACTTCCGGAAAAATCTCATTAGACGTTTAATATCATTAATTTGTGGCTTGCATGGCCCAAACACATATATCTTCTTTAACCCTTACTTAGGGTATAGCTCAAATTTCATTTCCACTAGCCCAAATTGACCCAAACTTGTCTTAAAATATCATAATTTAGCATTTAATCATTTATCTTATGATAATTTCAGCAAAATCACAAAATCCCCAAATTTCACTATTTGTCAAAACCCTAGCTTTGCAAAATTAACAATTTCTCATGCCAAATCATGATAATCACTTTATCAAATCATTCCCCCATGAATTTATAATCTATACATCGATTTAAGCTCAAAAATTCATCATTTCTCTAAAGCCTAAAAATCAAAAATTAGAGATTCGGTTGGGAGATTAGGCTTACCATCGCTCACAAGCATAGTCGTCCTCCCCAAATGAATAACTAAGCTCCCAGCTCCATATTGCATGTTCCATTTCATGGAAATTCAACATTTCTACCATTTTTCCCAGTCAAAACAACTTAAACTCAGGTTCAAATGGGTGATCAAGTGATTTTCCATTTAGACAAGGCTATTTTTTAGTAAAAATGGCATGAAGTTGAGCATAATGTGGCTAGGGTATGGGTTGGGGCATTAAATAGTGAAAATGGAATGAAGAAATGAAATTAAAATGGGTTTAGGGCTTTAAAACGTTGCATTTTTTGGTGCTCTAGCATGCCACAAAGTCAGTGTCGCAATATAGGAAACATGTGTTATGACACGACTTCATTGACTGCCCAATATCATGACATAGACTTCCTGTGTCGCGACATCGGTGTTGCGACACTGAATTCCTGTGTCGTGGCATTAACTTGCTGCCCGTTCAGAGATATTTTTACATTTTGTCCATAACTTCCTCATACCATATCCAAATTGAGTAATTTTTATTGCATTGGAAAGATAATTCCATGATCTATGACTTTTATGTTAAACACTCTTTCAAATTAGTCTATTATCTATGTCCAAATTCAATCATAATGAATTATTTTTCCAAATTCAGCTTTTACACTTATGAAAAATCACCATAGTCCCCATTTTACATAAAACACTTCAAATCTCCCAATAATCACTTTCCACACATCACATACATGAAATAAGACTTGTTTATGCTATTTACCACTTTATTTGAAGTCAATTTCTAAAAATCACTCATTTAGTTGTTTTTAATCAAATTTCTCTGAATTTTTGTGCTATAATGACTTCACATGCCATTTTCATTCTAAAATGCATCCAAATCTTGAACCAAGATTCCCCACACATCACATACCTAAAAACAAATATGTTCATGCTATTTTCCATCTCATTTGAGGTCAATTGCCAAAATCACCTATTCAGTTCATTTTAACTTAATTTTTTGTCATAAGTAACTCCATATGCTATTTTTATTCCAAGTTACATCCAAAACTCAAGATAATGTTTCACACACATTATAGTACACATAATAACTATCTTAGGCTATTCACATTGATCATAGATATGCTTTTTCCCAAATTCACCATTTCAGTTGTTTTTGCAGAACATTCAACTAAATGATTCAAAATTGAAAGATTGTCTCTAAGGTTCAATTTAAAAACTCATACATGTCATATTATGCCTAATAAGCATGCTTCATTAGTCGCTAAAGTCATATACATGACTTAACTCAAAATCACTACTTGGGTTAATTTCACTCAAAACTACTAATGAAGTCATTCTCTTTATTCAATTCAATTTTTCATAACAAATTTCTTTATAAATCACTATTTATCACTTCAATTCTTCACTTTATTGAAATGCAAAGCATTTTCCCCAAATTTCAACACCACAGGTGTTATAGGACTATTGAGACTATGTGTATAGTTTTTATAACAACAAAACTTATAAGTGACTTGAACTTAAGCTAATGAAGTTTCACTAAGATTTCAAGTTTCAAAGGACAACTATAGTAAACTAGAGGTTTGTAGATGTTGCTGTCCAAAATTGAAGGTTTTTAATAGTGCAAAGCTATAGCAACTACTATAGTATTTACTACAATAATAGATGTTAGCTATGGTAATTGCTATAGTGTTAGAGGCTAGCTACAGTGTCCAACTATAATGTTTTAGATGACAACTATAATATTTTAGAAGATAGTTATAGTACTTTAGAGGTTTGTAGAACTCGTTACTGGTTGGGCAATCCAAAGTAATGACGTTTATAGGTTTGTAGAGATTCTATAGAGGTTTTTAGCCATAACAAAAAAAAATCAACAAGGCATTCCAATGACTAGTTTTCAACAGTTATCTTCCAAATGCTCAAAAACCTCATCGGAAGTTACAAATAGAAGTTTTGTTGAAGAAGAACCATATGCTTGAGGGTTCCATAAGCTAAACATAAATCAATCATAAGAAACCTTATCAAGTTTCCACGTGCATTCACTCTAAGATGCTTCAAAGATCAATGAGCTTAAAGCTGCATCATTCCCATCTCAAGGGGAGAACGAAGTACTGTAATGTTCATTATTTATCTTTTAATTTAAGTTAAACTATGTGTACACCTTAGCCTAGATAGAGGAATTTCATTATAGTCTTTATTTTTGTTAGAAGGAGTTCCTAGTATGTCAAAAAACAAAGTGGTGTAGGAGTTTGTTGGTAAACTCAGAGTAACTAACAATATAGAATTCCTAGTAAGCTTAAAGAAATTAGGTTGTGTATGATTTCTTGGTGAGCTCAGGTGTAACATCCTACCTTGGGGCTTATGCATTTTATCATTTTCCTATATTTTTCCATTTGCTAAAGGAAAATTCTGCCAAAAATTTGGCAAAGTCTACTCTGAAATATAAGGATCTACACCTGGCATACATATATTGAACCATATAAAATTTACATTTCAAGAATTATAAGATGGTATTCCAATTTACAACACTCACACCCATACCCATAGCTCTGCCAGGATCAAAACCGAATCATGACAGCAATATAAATCACTATAATCATATAGATCTATTCACAATATGATAAATAAATCATTAAGACATGCCTTTACATGAGCTTATACATCATTTGAAGTCTTGTGAATACAAACATACGAATACACTATAGAGTTATAATTACAAATCATTATACCATAAAGAAAGTATTTTCAAATCTTGCTCATCAGTTCCAACCCATAGTTGGAATTCTTTACCTATCCTATTAGCTAAAATAAATAAATAAGAAGGCTTAAGTCTAGGTAACTCAGTAAGTAGGCAGCAATAGAAAATCATAATAAACCATAATCAATCAGAACACATGTTCTAAGCCAGAATATATATCAATTATAACACTACAATATACTCATGAGACTTCAATCCTCATTAAGCCAATAGATATCCTATGTCGTTTAGGCATATAGTGTCACAATTATCACCTCACCTTTCAGCCACTCTAGGCATGTCATAACAGACTAGGTGTCATGCAGACATCACACATCGAAACTATGCCATACAGGCATAACCTCCTAACAGTGCAGCACCACATACAATTTCACTATATTACGTAATCATCACAGAATGTTTCACATTCCATTATTATATACATGCGCATTATCACATTAAGAAACTAACTTGGGATTCTTATTATCCCAATCATAGCAATACAAGACATACTATCCATCTCAACTTGGAATGGAAATCCATAGACTAGAACTGGGTACTTTTGAGTACCAACAATCACATGCTCATATTATAAGCAAACACTAATTATTTCAATTTAAGGGATAAAGCTATTGTACATAAGGACATGGGATATATTCTATCACCAATAATCATATATTCGCATCATAAGTAAATACCACCAATTTTAACCCAATGGATATTCGCTATCCCTAATATTTATATATCCACAAAACCAATATAAACATCAACCATTAAACTATCATGGGATATCATCAATCCCCAAACAAAACATACATGCCCGAAAGCAAACAACGAGATATTCTATATCCCCAACCATTCATTTAATAGACAAAGCCTACTTACCTCATGTAGATAACCATGGTATCACATTTGCATAATTCTTCAAGTTCCATAGATTTTTCCCCCTTCTTGATCGACCCTATACATATCTGATGAGTGAATTTCATTCACTTACATTATACATGTTTAAGCTTAATTATTTGCAAATTCTCATTTCTTTTAAATGAATTTCATATTTATTTATTGGATTTTCTAGGTATCTTGAAGATGGTAAAGAATATAAAATGGAAGGAAAAGAAGAAGCACAAAGGATGGAAAAGAAAACAGGTACAAAAGGAATGAAAAATCAAAGTGCAAAGGAGATTGCCAGCTAGCGTCGAAGCCATTAGCACCAGCATTTTCAGCCACCAGAGGCCAAACAGCAAGCCGGCGCCAGCTGAGATTAGCAATTTTATGGATTTTTCCACATTCATAGAGGCTAGGTTTTTAAGGAAAAAATTAGGTTTTTTCAGGGGTTCTTCTTACTTTCGTTTTGAGAGTTATTTCTAAGGTTTGGAGGCCAACTTCTTAGAGTTTTCTTGTGAAGAAGACAAAGAGATTGCAAGTAAAATAGAAGAGCAAAGAAGATATTCTTCATTGTGATCATTCTCTCAAAGGGAGTTGTTTTGGTTTTTCTTATGAACTAGGTCTCTTTTTCTATGGTGAAGATGTAACCATTTTTTATACCCCTTGTTGTAGATTGTTGGTTATTAATGCTAAATGATCTTGTTTCATTCATGATATTGTTTGTAATGATTTAACTTATTTTATTGCTTGATTACCAATATTGTAAGTTAGATTAATCATCAAAGTATGGTTAAGGTAGACATCATATGTTAAACCATGAGCTCCCTTGAATAAGAAGGATAGATGGCTAAGGTAGATACCATGTGCTAAACCATACTATTTTGGTTCTTATGTTCTTGAACTTAATTGGTTTCCACCTCAATTATACTACACATCATAGGTAATTGGAACGAGTAAAAATACTTAATTTAAACCTGCATGCCTAACGGTAATAATCTTACTTTTGAAAGAATGAACCTAAGTGAGGCATTGAATCTAACATTCCATTAGCAAAGGGACATCATTTAGTGGTGACATTGGATCTCTGGACTTTTGCATCTTGCTAATCTCTCTGCATTATATTTAGCCATTGATTTACTTTCATTCCATTAATTTTCTAAAATTCTAAAATTATACCAAAAATTATTCCGAGTTTGTTTAGTTATAACTACATTCTTTTAATATTAGGATAGTTCTGTAACTAAAATTAATTAATTTAGTTTGACCATTCTCTGTGGGATCAATCCTTGCATTGTATACTATATTGCTATACGTTCATACACTTACAAGGAATTATAATTTGAACTATCAAGTTTTTGGAGTCATTGTTGGAAAATGGTTCCAAACTGATTTGATTAAGATTAGTTATATTCTTTCTTTTGTTTTGTGTATATTTGTATATAAGATTATTTTTAATTATTTCCTTCTTTCCATTGCAGTATTGTGAATGCATGGAAGAAATTCTCTGAATCCTAGTCTATTTCCATTAAATAATCAGGCTGACAAAGTGGAAATTGAAACGGAGATTTTAAGTGAAGGAGAAGAAGTAAACATGGCTGACAATGTGAAGAACCGAGTGGCTTAACAAGTGCAACAAGCTTAATAAGCACAACTTGCTCAACAGGCTCAATAATTAATGAAAGAGTTTGCATGTGCTACTATAAGAATTTTACTTTCATGCATTATGTTAGGTGAGGATGTTAGAAATTATGATTTGAACATATTCATTTTAACATGTTTCCATCTTTTCATGGGTTAGCTTTAGAGGATCCATTGACTTTCATGCATGATTTCTATGCAACCATCATATATCCACTTGAGTTGCTTAACCAATCTTTCTATGATGGACTAACACAACCATGCTAAGCTATGGTTGACAATGCTGCAAGTGGAGCCATGGGAGAGAAGACTTCTGAGGAAACTTATGAGCTTTATGAGATGTTGGGAGAAAATTCTCAATAGAAAAGTGTAAGAGGTAGATCTAGGGGACTTTTTGAAGTGAATTCTAATTCAGATCTATCAATGCAAATGTCAGAGATGGCTAAGTAGATGAAGGTAATGTGCACTATGATAGTGCACTTGAAACAACCACAACCTGCTCTAACAGAGGTTTGTTCTTTTTATGGTAATTCAGGACATTCACCTAATGTTTTCCCTTCAAATAAATATTTTGCAGGTGATGCTGAGTAAGCTAATGCAATGAACTTCTACAACCAGAGGCCACAGAATGACCCTTAATAAAACACTTACAACTCTAGTTGAAGAAATTATCCTAACTTCTTATGAAATAATGAAAGAAATCAGAATCAAGTTGGAACCTCATTTCAACCTCAACCGAAAAAGCCTATGCTTGAAGAAACCATATAGAGTTTCATGCAAGCAACATAAACTGAATTTCAGAATCATGCAACCAAATTCTAGAATCATGCAACTAAATTCCAAAACATTGATTTGATGTTCCATAACATATAGGCATCCATGAAAAAGATGAAAACTTAATTAGGACAAATTACAAAAGTAGTATAGAGCCACACACCTGGGAAGTTGCCTAGCCAAGCTGAGCAAGCAAAAGCAATAACAACACTGAGAAGTGGAAAGGTAATTGATAATAATATTGGAGAAGATACTGACAGTTCAATTATTTTTGCAAGAATGGAGAGACGCAAGAAAAAGACTGAGGAGGAATTCAAAGAAGGCAGTGCTTCGAGTAATTGACCCTCTTGTCAACTACAAAGCACCCCCACTATATGAACTGTCCCTTTTCTAGGAAGGCTGAAGTAAAGTAAATTTGATAAATCATTTTCTGACATTTATGATATTTCTTTCTAAAGTTAATGTTAATTTGCCTTTACTTGATATGATAAAAAATATGCCTGTTTATGCTAAAATTCTGAAGGAATTAAATACCAGGAAGCGTAAGTATGAGCCATATGAGAAAATTCTAGTTTCAGAGGTAGCCAGTGTGGTTTTACAGAAAAACCTTCCACCAAAACTCAAGGATTCAGGTAGTTTCAATATCTCAATCACTGTTGGAGGGACAAATAAGGTAAAGGCAATGCTAGACTTAGGTGAAAGCAGTAATTTGATGCCATATTTTGTTTATATGCAACTGGGATTAGGAGAATTGAAAGCCACTATAATGTATCTATAGCTTACAGATAGATCGGTTAAATATCCTAGAGGCATTATAGAGGACATTCTTGTACAAATTGATAAACTAATTATTCTTGCAGATCTCATTATGCTTAACATGGAAAGACAAACGATACTAGAAAGAAAAGTACCTATTTTTCTAGGACGCCCTTTTATGGCAACCACTAAGATAATCATAGATGTGCACAATGGGAGGTTAAAGATGACTGTTTTAGATAAAACTATGGAATTTCTTGTTTATAATTCTTTATCACTACCTTCACATCCTAGTGGATATTTTCAAGTTAATGAATTGGACTCACTTATTTTATCAACTTTTGTGTAGGAGGAGACAACTAATAAGCTAAAACTGCTGCTTACTGCAAATGGACTGGAGGAGGATGAAGAGATGATGAATTTGAAAGCTGAACTTGATATAGCAGAGCAAATCAAAGAAGGAGAAGGTTCCAATGAAGGGTTGTCACATTTGAACCAATAAGTGGAACAACCATCTTTTACGTCACCCCAACTGGAATTGAAGCAATTATCTTAGAAATTAAAGTACATTTTTTAGGTAAAAATAATACTTTTCCAGTGATTTTTGCTTTTGACTTATCTGTTGATGAAGAAATTAAGCTGATGAATGTGTTGAAAGAGTACAAAGGGGCAATAGGGTGGACCTTAGCAGACATCAAGGGAATTAGCCCCACTATGTGCATGCACAAAATTTTGTTGGAAGATGATGCAAAGACTTCCAGAGAAACTTAGATGAGACTTAACCCACATATGAAGGAAGTTGTGACAGAAGAGATGATCAAATTATTGGATTCAGGTATTATCTATCCAATCTCTTATAGCAAATGGGTAAGTCCAATGCACGTGGTGCCAAAGAAGTCTGGTATTTCTGTTGTAAAAAATGACAATGATGAGTTAGTGCCAATGCAAATGACTATGCATTAACTACAGGAAACTGAATGCAGCCACAAGAAAGGATCACTTTCTCCTTCCTTTTATTAATTAGATGCTTGAAATATTGGCAGGTTATGCTAACTACTATTTTCTAGATGGTTTTTCAGGTTATAATCAAATTCCAATTGCCCCAGAAGACTAGGAGAAAATCACTTTTACTTGTCTATTCGGAACATTTGCATACTAGAGGATGTTGTTTGGTTTATGTAATGCCCCTGCTACTTTTCAAAGGTGTATGATATCCATCTTTTCTAACATGATTGAAAAGTTTATTAAGGTGTTTATAGATGATTTTTCTATTTTTGGAGACTCATTTCATAACCACCTTCATAACTTAAGTTTGGTGCTTAAAAGATATATGGAAATGAATTTGACACTAAGTTGGGAAAAGTGTCACTTCTTAGTAAAGCAGGGAATTGTACTTAGGCATATTATTTCAAGTAAAGGCATTGAGGCAGATAAGGCAAAAATTGAATTGATTGCAAAGTTGTTACCACCAATTTCAATTAAAGGAGTTAGAAGCTTTCTTGGTCATGGAGGTTTTTACCGATATTTTATTAAAGATTTTTTAAAAATTTCTAGACCACTTTGTAACCTGCTAGCTAAGGCAGTAACTTTCTATTTTGATGAGGAATGCATTGTAGCCTTCAATACTTTAAAAGAAAAATGGACATCAACTCCTATTCTAGCAGTTCCTGATTAGTCTCTTCCATTTGAAATCATGTGTGATGCATCAAACTTTGCTATTGGTGTTGTCTTAGGATAGAAAGTAGATAAGTTACCTCATGTTATTCATTATGCAAGTAGGACTCTAAATGAAGCATAATTAAACTATTCTACCACTAAAAAAGAATTGCTTGCTATTGTGTTTGCTTTGGAAAAATTTTCTTCTTACTTGATTGGTTCAAAGGTAATTGTTTATTTAGGTCATGCTGCACTGAAATATTTGCTAATAAAGAAAGATGCTAAGCCCATGGTGATCAGATGGATTTAATTATTGCAAGAGTTTGATCTGACAATCAAGGACAAGAAGGACTGCGAGAATGTGGTAGTAGATTATCTATCTAGACTGGTGGAAGGAATTGACTTCGAGCAAGAAAGGGGAAAGGATAATATTCCTATCAATGAGATCTTTCCTGATGAGCAATTACATTCTATGAAGGGCATTGAACCTTGGTACGCAGATATTGCAAATTACTTGGTTAAAGGAATTTTTAGTCCTCTATTGAACTCACAGGGAAGGAGAAAGTTGCTATCATTGGCAAGGCATTATGTCTGGGATGACCTAGTCCTGTTCAAAATATGCCCAGACCAAATCATTAGGCATTGCATTCCAGAAGATGAGCAGCAAAGTATTCTAAGACATTGTCATACATTTAGTTGTGGAGGGCATTTTGGAGGGAAGAAAACTGCTCTCAAAGTCTTTCAATATGGATTTTATTAGCTAACAATGTTTAAGGACACTCATGCTTTTTATGCTATGTGTGACAGATGCCAAAGAACAGGGAACATTAGAAAGAGGGATGAGATGCCACTTACAAGTAACCTTGTTATTGTTTTTTGATGTATGGGGCATTGATTTCATGGGTCCATTCCCACCATTCAATGGAAACCAGTATATTTTGCTTGCTGTAGATTATGTATCCAAGTGCATTGAAGCTATGGCCACTAAAACTAATGATGCTAAAGTTGTGCTAAAATTTTTGAAAGATAGGATTTTTTTTCCAGGTTTGGCACTCCAAGAGCTATCATTAGTGATAAGGAACTCATTTTTGTAATAAAGTTTTTGCAACTCTATTAAAAAAGTACAATATCATTCACAGGGTTACAACACCTTACCATCTACAAACTTCAGGGCAAGTAGAAGTCAACAACAGAAAAATAAAAGCAATTTTGGAAAGGACTATAAATACTTCATGGAAGGATGGGCAATGAAGCTAAATGATGCCTTATGGGCATACAAGACTGCTTTCAAGACCCCAATGGTAATGAGTCGATACAGACTTATTTTTGGGAAAGCCTGCATTTGCCTTTCGAGTTAGAGCATAAGGCCTATTATGCTATTAGATATCTGAATTATGATATGGAAAAGGTAGGAGAGCAGAGGAAACTTTAGCTTCATGAACTTTAGGAGATGAGGAATGAGGAATATGAGAACGCCAAGATCTATAAGAAGCAAACTAAGAAATATCAGGATGAAGTCATCCGTAAATGGTACATTGTGCCTAGAATGGATGTTTTGCTTTATGACTCACATTTGCATTTGTTTCCAAGAAAACTGAAATCACGTTGGGTCAGCCCATTCTATGTCACACAAGTGTTTCCTCATGGAGCGATTGAACTAAAGAATCCAAAAGATGGGAGCACCTTCAAAGTTAATGGGCATCGTGTGAAGAAATACAACAGAGAGGATGTGCCAATACAACTGCATGAAGTGTGGGAAATTAAAAATTTATAAAAAAAAAAGGGAGTTCATCTTGCTCAGTCATCAAATAAAGCATTTCTTGGGGGGCAACCTAAGTTGTTTTATCTTTCAGTTATTTCAATTTCTTAAACATAGTTAATAGATATGTTAGTTGCACTAGTTTAAATAAGTTTGCTTTGATTATTAAGTTGTCAAATTACATTGATTTTTCCAATTTGCTGTACTTAATATATTGTTATTTTGTGTTTGATGGGTTAAATGCATAAATAAGGATTTTAAGCAAGGAGATCAAATAGGGTGATGAAGTAGCATGTAAAGAGAGGTTTAAGGCTGCAATAGGGTATCGCTGGAAAACCACCAGAAGGCAAGAGGAGGTAGTGAGCTGGCGCCACCAGTGCCAGGCGTTTCATTCAAAAATAATAATAATATATATATAGGGAAATGATCCAGTGTAGCTGCCTACACTGAAATATTCAGTGTAGGTGGCATTTTCACCGTGTGATGCGGTGGGTGAGATCTTGGCCCTTCGTGGGTGCTGTGAGTGTGGCAATGATGGAGAGTCGGCTTCTAGACTCCGTCTCCCAGAAATCCACAACACGCGGTATGGAGGGGATTGCAAAGTGACTGTCAGCTATCTCCCTCACTCACACCTCTTTGCCGTCTTCCCACCCTCTCCCACGTCATTAAATGTTGAACATCAGCAATCAAATTAATAAATTTTATATTAAATTTTTTAGTCTAAATTTTATTAATTTATTTTTAGCATAAATTTCACTAATTTCATCAAAAGTTTTTTTAGTGTAAATTTCATTAATTTAAACTTTATATTAATTTTTTATTACTTTTTTAGTCTAAATATCATTAATTTATTTTTAGTGTAAATTTTACTAATTTTATTAAAAAAATTTAGTGTAAATTTTATTAATTTAAACTTTATATTAAATTATTTTTAGTCTAAATGTCATTAATTTATTTTTAGTGTAAATTTCATTAATTTCATCAAAAATTCTTTTAGTGTAAATTTCATTAATTTAAACTTCATATTAAATTTTAACTTTAGATCTGAATTAAAAATTTAAAATCCAACACTGGAATATCTAACAGCTCGTTGTTTTAATCCATGTCCCGAAATATGCCCCATGTCTGAAAACCAAGATTCCCTGTCTCACTGTAAACTCTATGTCCCAAACACAATAAAACAATCCATAATTCATGTCCCAAGTTTCATCCCATGTCCGAAAACCCAGATTTCATGCCTCACTATGAACTCTATGTCCCAAACACAGTAAAATCCTTACGTAATCCATGTCCCAAATTATGCCCCATGTCTGAAAACCCAGATTTCAAGTCCCACTATGAACTCTATATCCGAAACGCAGTAAAACCCTAACATAAATAGGGAAATCAAAGCCGATTCTTCATTATAGACATAGCAACTTCCCCTCTCCTCCCTATTTGCCAAGTCTGAAATCTTAGCAACTTTCCCATCTTCATTATGGACATAGCGTCTTCCTGCAACATTTAAACATTCCCCTATTGTACCTCCTTACTTCTCTTTTTTCCTATTTGCACTATATTTCTATTATGAAGATTTCCTAGATCCATCCCTTCTTCTTTCCAATCCAAAATAATGGTTGAAATGGCTCAATCAAGCATGGTAGCAGCATTAGCATCTATAGAGTCTTTCAAAAAAAGAAGAGTAAGAGAGGAAGAAGAAGTGGAAGCATCTCTATCACAACAGAGAAGGCTGGACAAAAATCATCTGCTAGAGGTATTTTTCCTGAACAATCATGAATCCTACAATAGATTTGTGACTGTCTATGAAAAAAAAGGTAGTGAAGGGAAGGAGTCTTGATTTCGACTGACTCGGTGAAAATGATTTGGATTTTGACATTCTAGATGGATTAAAATCCAAGGGTGGACTGATTTTATGAGTTGTAAGGAGAAATGCTACACAAGGATGGCTAAAATATTATTCTGCAACTATGATTCAGAGATGAAGATATCATGGATAGGAGATAGAGTAATAGATTTATCTCCCAAGAACATAA